>VXAY01006934.1:71409-110033 GCA_013399855.1 Oxyruncus cristatus | reverse complement strand
TAATTTTTTTTTTATTTTTTATTTAACTACTCAATGGAAAATGTTTGTGCTGTCAGTCTCTGACTTACCGGGTGTCTTTATTCCTGTTACTGACTGCAAAGAGCAGCTGCTGGAGGACACAGGCTTGAACTGCAGCCAGGACTCCACACGGGCCACCCTGAGGGGAATAATGGGACATTCCATGAAGAAAACAATTTTGAGCTGGGGAAAACTTCTGCTTCCCTTCAGGCTAAAGGCCTTCATTTCTCTCTTTCCACCCCTGACTTCGCAGTTCTCCCTCACGCTCCAATGAAAATCATTCTTATTAACTGGTTTCATGTCTCACGCCTATTTATTCTGAAAATACCTAAACATCTGTAACGTCAAAGGAAAGGGTTTTTTTATAAAATCTGTTCTGTGATTATGCAAACAAATTAAAGATCTCCTGATCCCTACTGAGCCACGGTCGAAGTTCCAGAGAGAAATTAAATCTGAACGTTTTCCAAAGAGTGAAAACAAGCCTTGACCTCTCGAACGAGGTCTCCCCTCCAGTTCCCACCTGCATCACCAAACAAAGATTCCAGTTTTCAGTACAGCCCCCTGCACCAGGCAGCTCTCTCACTGGGGAACAGAAGGAAAATCAAGGAAGTTTGAGCCTTTCAAATTATTAATGTTGGGAGGGGGGGGAATCACAATACCAAGAAATACCATTTTAACTTTAAACCTTACGGGAATAGATTTATTGCTGGTTTGGGCTGCGAGGATGGGGAAGGGCCTTGATTTGAAGGCGTGTGAGGACACTGAGGGCACTTGGGGTGTTCAGCTGGAGCAGAGGAGACTGAGGGGAGACTTCACTGCAGTTACAACTTCCTCAGGAGGGGCAGGGACTGAGCTCTGCTCTAGGGGGACCAAGGAATGTCTGGAGTTGTGTCAGGGCAGGGTTAGCTTGGATATTAGGAAAAGTTTCCTCACCCACAGGGTGGTTGGGCACTGACCAGGCTTCCCAGGGCAGTGGGCACAGCCCCAAGGCTGCCAGAGCTCCAGGAGGGTTTGGATGATGCTCTGGGGCACAGGGTGGGATTCATGGGGATGGTCCTGTGCAGGGCCAGGAGCTGGACTCCATGATCCTTGTGATCCATGATCCTCCGTGATCCTTGTGGGTCCCTTCCAACTCAGCACATTCTGTGATTCTATGATTGAAAGACTGTGGGATGGGGCAGCGATGTATTTCCTTCTCCTTGTTTATTCCCTCCATCTGGACCTCCTGACCCCACTGCATGACCAAGACCTGTTCTCTAACAAACGGCAGAGACAGCTGCACAAGTTGTCCTGAGAAGCAAATGGTGTGCCCTCTTCTGGCCTAGAAAACTTCATCCAGCACAACTCTCCACCCCTTGTCAATTAATTCTCTCCCAGGTGCCACATATGATATTATTTACTCAGGTGTTTTGCTGAGGAGACAGAGAAAAGCCATCCTTCCTCTGGAACATCTACACATGAATGAAGCAGGCTACGCAGGACACAAGACTAACACCACAGATACCACAATGCCACCCACCAAACTCCTCTCAAAACCCTGGAGAAGAATAAAAAGGGGCAGCCAGTACTGCTATTTTTAAATAGCCAAGTGATTCAAGTGATCAGTTTAATCCTCAGGTTGTCCCAAGTGCAGCATCAAGCCCAAGGGAATGGAACCTGCAGGTACATTCAGTATGTACAGTATGGATCCCAGAAAATAAGGTCCTGGAATTAGAAAATAGCTTAGATGTTGATATCTTCCAGTTTTTCACACTACCTCTCTATAATTACTTACATAACTACTGAGTGAATTATCTGAAATATATTAAGGAAAAAAGCAAGGTTTATTTTAAAGCGTCCCAGTCAAAAAAGGAATTATAGGATTATTTCTAAATACCTTCCCATAGCACCACAAAAACTTAACGTGAGAGAGAACCAAACAATTGCTCAACTGAAATGAATTTTGGAAGTGAGGAGGGATATATTAATGAGCTGAAACAGTCACATCTAAGCAAAACACCTTTCCTGTCGTGGAATTTATGGTAGGGAATTTAATGGTCAGTGAGTTGCTGGAAGTGATGAGACATCCTTTCTCCAGCAGCGGGGTCTGGAAACACCAAAGTAACATTTACTGTGGGCCAGTGAACATTCCTGCCACAGCTCCTTTTGGAGTTTAAATTAACATTTAATATCTTTTTTTTTTTTTCCCGCTAGGTTTTCTAAGATAAGCAGCTTTCGTCTGAGATCATCAGCCTAATGAAATATTTAACTAGACAAGGTAAGTTAATTAAACATCCTAATGACATGTTTATTAGCCATTGTCCTCGCCTCAAAGCCTCTCTTCCTCTCATTTCTCTACAATGGTCTGCTTCTCTCAGCCCAGATAAAGATTTTCTGCACCAGCACAGAAGTTTGATGAGTGTTTTGCAGAGAGGAGTCTCCTCCTTCCCTGGTCTTTATTGAATTCCTCAGCTCCTTGCTCCTGAGAGACCATATGTGTGGATATCCCAGAAGCACACGTAGTCACAACAGCTTTAAGTTGTGGCTGAGAAGGATCCATTTTTGTAATGGATCTGTTTGATTCTGGAGGCAGCTACATATCCTGTGCCCTGGTCTGAGCCTGTGCATCAGCCAGCTGAGAAACCAGGCTGACCAAACACAGAGCAGAAAGGGGGTCTGAAGCATTGAAGCCTCAGCCTGTAAGAGTCAGAAGCCCAGGCAGGGCTGACAAGACAGTTACCAGATAAGTGAGTCCCCCACTAAATGCCCTGACCAGAGAGATCTTTATCAGCACCAAAATTTTCTATGGATTGGGTACATGCTTCCACCACAGGGAGCTGCTGGGGATTTCAGATCTGTCCTCTTGGTAGGTGATGGCAGGGAAGTGATGAAAACCCCGGTTTAGGCAGGAGCTGGCATCTTGTGGCTGCAGGCCAGAATTACAGAGACACGGCTGCAAAGGAGATGAGCCCACCAGCAGTCCCAGTGTCCCAGTGACATTGCAAGGGCATTTCTTCCCTTTCATTTTAGGAATGAGCCTCAACATTTGACCCCCATACCTTTAGGAGGCAAAAATCTCCTTGTGACTTCCCAGGCACTGCAGGACATTCTCGCTATGTCTCATTTTGAGACAGACCAAGATCTATCTGAAATTTGTTAAACATTGCCCCCACGTATCATTCTTCTCTTAAACTCCACCCTTGATTTAAGCTCTTTTATTCTTTTACCACCACTAGCTTTCAGCTGCAGTGGCTTGTCTTCCTCCCTGTGAATAATGTGAATAATTCCCCATCCCACACACACACATACAGGCTTTCTGCAGCTACTTCAAGTTTCCCTCAGAAACACCCCATCCATCTCAAGTCTCCTACCAGGACCTGCCAAGGTGACATAATCCAGTGGTAACAAGACAAATTAAAGAGAAGAGCCTTCAGCAGGCTTATGTTTTCACTGCTGAAAACACACAGCCTTTGTAAACTCAGAGTAAAAAGCAGAGTTCAGTGCAAGGAAGTCATTTACTGTACCTTTTTCTGCACAATGCCGTATTTTAACTGTGGTATATTGCTAAATGTGAAACTCTGGATTTTCCATTCTTCGCTGAAGCAACAAAGACTAGAGCCAAACAAAAGGTTTTTTAATTCCTATAAAAGAAAGGAAGAAGTTTTCATTTTAAAAAATGAATCCGAAACATGGGCACTTTTTCTTGCAGTAATTTATAGAAAAGAAAGGAGGAGTGTGGAAGGGTAATGACTAATTCCCTATAACCACCCTCTTCTGTTTTATCCACACTGTAAATAGCAACACTCCAATGAAAGGGAGCAATATTTTCCTTTTCCTGCTATATTCCTTCCACTCATAATGCTGTGGGATACTCAGCACTGGAAAATATTTATGTACAATGTCTGGGGCACAGCTTCCCATGAAAGCATTGCAGAATATTCCCTGAAATTTAACAGCTGGGAGAGCAACACTTGCAAATGGTTACATTAGAGAGAAAAGGACCATGTGGGACATGGAGTGGGGGAAAGGAAGCCCATTTTGCCTGTCAAAGTTGCCGGTATGAGATAAATGCTAATTAAATGTAAAAAGTAAAGGTGAGTAAATAAGAACGGTCAACTCAGTGTTGGGGTAGTTACTCCAAACTCATCGATTTAGAATAAAACTGGAAGACACCTTCATTTTTGTTTTGGGGATGGAAATGAATGTGATGGAAAATATTAGAAGTATTTATGGTTCCATCTCTGTTCAAAACNTTTTTTTTTTCTCTTTTTCCCCTCTGTCTGAATGGGATGGAAAATATTACAAGTATTTATGGTTCTACCTCTGCTCAAAATTGGGAAGATAAGCAAGGGAGAAAGTGGTAGGGGAATAATAAGCTTATTCTGAACCACTGTCAATTGAAGGGACTGGAGAACAAGCAGAGGAATAACTGACTAGAGGCATTAAGAAAACAACACAAGCTTCATTAATTAAAGCTTTTATCTGTGCTTCAGGTGGGGCTGATGCATCCTGGCATGCTCCCCTGGTATTTTCCTGAACTTTTGGACAGGCATCCCTAAATTACTTTGTCCCCTGAACACCACACGAGGAATATACTCAGGAATACAGCACGTGTTGGATCCCACATAAACACACAGCACAGAGCAACCCACTGCAGCTCTGGGAAACTTAACTGAAATAACATTCTCACACATCTATTTGCATTTACCATCGTAATTATTAGTCTTACTTTTGCAAGGGAAATATCAATTGCCTTGGATGCTATTTGAAGCATATACAGTGTTGAAAGGTCCGGGTTCTTATTAATTTCTCCAGTTGTTTCTTCATCCTCAACATTGACTGAAAGAAAGAAAAGAAATATCATATAATGTGTGGGATGATAAAAATTGCTTCCTCCAGCACACTCAGTGCCAGGAGGTCACCAATATGAAAATTAACACATTGTCATCCATCTTTATGAAGGGGAAAATACACTTTTAGCCAGAAAGGATAAACAGAAATACATGATCCAGCCTCTGCTTGATTACTAATTAATGACTTCTTTTCCCACCCTTACCCAAGAAGTTAATAGAAAATGCCATTAAAAATAGTTACAAAAGAAGCAATTTGGTCACAGCTGCTCTGAAGAATATGATGGCAAAAGCCAAACTGAAACTCAGCTTACCTAATTCTAGGACTTCTTTCATCTGATCTTCTTTATAGCCAGTGGATGTTGGAGACTTCCTACATGAAAAATAAAAAAATGAATGATTAAATGTTCGCTTTTAATGAGAGAAGTTGTTTGAATAAACAATAAGAAATATGGGGCATTCTCTCACAAGCGTATAATTTTTAGGGGTGTGTGTATATATATATATAGTCTAAGAAATAAATGCTCTTAGAACAAAACCTTTTTCAGTGAAGAAAGCTGAACTCCAGGAGTTCATCAGGAAGAACAGCCAGCACAGAGCAATACCCTGTACTGGATTTGGGATTTCAGTCCTGTTTGAACACATCAGTTCCATTTCATTTGTGATCTGAGGATCAGATCATAAAACAAAATTTACATCCCTGAAAGGGATCAGGATAAGATTCAAGTTAGAAATGAAACTACTATAAATATCCAAATAAGAAGAGTGGAAATAGGTGTTAGACTGGCTCCTTTACCAGGGTAATTTTTTATCCACTAGTAACAGTTCTTCAACTGCTCTCATGATTTAATTGCATATTACATAATTAACAGGTTAAAATTCCTATGAATAAGTGCTAAAAGGACCAAACGTTTCAACTTGGCTGTGAAGTCAGAACTGAAATAGAATGTTGGATTTTCGGAGATGACATGGGTTTATTCTTCCTGTTGCATTCATCCCAAAATGAATTCAGAATCAAGAAGAAGTTTCAATTAACTATTTCTAAAAATGGCCTTTTTTTTTCTTTCTTTTTTTTTCCCCCCAAAAAGCAATACTGTTTCATTGGCCTTTGCTTCGGAAAAAAAGGTATCGCACTGACAGTCCCTTCAAAAATAGTATGGAATCATTTCCTCAGCAATATTCTTTGTATGCACAATAATATTACAGTAACAACTGCTGTCATATCACATACTTTCCATTAACTTAATTTCCTTTTCAGTGTATGAAAGACTAATAAAAAATGAACACAGACACATCGCACTCGGGATCCGCCCAGTTTAAAAGCATTTTGGCCCCTTTCTCGCTCATAGTATTCGATACTATAAGAACACAAACACTTCTCTTCTTATCTATAAATAAGTTAAAGGTTTTCTGCAAGGAAATGTGGGTGGCCCAATTCAGGAAAGGCAGAATGGAAGTGAATCACCCATATTGTAGGGACCTGAGGTAATAACAAATAGGATGCCCAGGAGGTCAATATAAATGAGAGGTCTGAGAGCAAATTTGTACAGTGACATACAAGTAGCACTGACCCACTGAACATACCAGTACTTATAATGCGATACAGAATTTAATAGAGCTGACTGTGGCATATTTTATAACACAATCAGATCTCCCCTTGCTGTTCCCTGAAACTGAATTCGAGCTGAGATTTCTTTTTGCCAGCTATTTTCATCTCTCCAGGCTGGGGCAAAGGTCTCAGTGACACTAAATTTGCCAAGATAATGTTTTTCAGCCAAGTTATGTCATTTAACTGCACTTAGGCATAACGAAAATCCACATTTTTGTTTTGTCTGAGGTTGCACACTACCCTCTGCTCTTTCCTAGAGAATAATGTGGTTCCTCCTACATCAAACAATTTCTATCTAGTTTTGCAAGAGTTCTCTACACCTTTCAAAGCCAGGTTGGACGGGGCTTGGAGCAACCTGGTCTAATGGAAGGTGTTCCTGCCCATGGCAGGGGCTTGCAATGAGATGGTCTTTAAGGTCCCTTCCAACCCAAACCATTCTGTGATTCCATGATTCTGACACTTAATGCTGCACCACAGGTTCCAGCTCCCTCTCTGGCCTCAGTTTCTGCTTGTTTGGGTATCCTATAGATACTGTACCATATCTCCCTGCTTCATTTAGATGTCCTGGATACCTCAGAGCCCCCAATTAGTACCTTATCCCTACGTTTAGGCACGTGGATGACTCCCTACATCAAATTAGCACCCTTGATTCATTGCTGCCCAAAACACTTGTTAAGTGTTTCATGTGAAAATATTTATAAACAAAAATACAGTCAGCCGTGGTACAATTCACATACAGCTCACCTGGCGGCAGTTTTTGTAACGTTATTGCTCTCTGGCAAGTCCAAAAGTTGTTGGATCTACACCCACGCCAGGAAAAACCCAGCCCAAGGTGCAAAGCGCTTTGAATTCTCCAGGCTGAGAACTCCCACCAAGCCAAGGAAAGCGCCGACATCCGAGATGAATGTCGGGTGTTTTCTGGTCAAGTGGGGTATTTTTGCAGGTGCAGGTTCCCTCCTGAAGGAGAACTTGCGCTTCTCAAAGCAGTCAGGACATTTATTGCAGCTTCCACGCCAGCAGACGGTCACTGCGCCAGGAAAATTTGTTGTACGCGTAAAAACCATACGGTGTGAGAACGCTTGGGAAGGGGGAAGTCATCCCTCAGGGCAGGAAAATGGGACAGGAAGAAAATACGCTTCATTCTAAACATACTATACAGTACTTTCTCTAAATATTTGAACACTGCTGTGTGACCTTCATGCATTGCAGAAAACTGAATTTACACAGCGGAGCTGAACTCGCAGCGAAGGCGCCTCTTGGCACAATAACGAACGTACATTCCACTACTTCCTATTTACACCAACCTACACAAGAGGGCAAATAAACAAAGGGGCTTAAAAAATAAACACTGGAAATCGGTGGCTTCAAGGTGACTGTTGTGGTAAAACTTCTTTTCACCCCCTGATTACAACAGCTTTTCTACTGGATGAATATCTCTCATGCCACATACAGACACACCCAATATTCTTGGTATAGTAAGATCTGGAGAGAAGGTAAGAAAAAATTAACTTCTATTACTACTTGCAAAAGGGTAAAGAAAAGGCCAGTCTATGTGATGCAGCTTTGGGGCACAATTATAAAAACAGAATTATTAAAAGCAAGTGTAAAGATGCAAAGGACATGAACACTACCAATGCCAGGCAATATATTTCTATGGGAAAAAGACTCTGTCATGAAGATTTTTATATAAACTCTGCCATGTTTGCAAGTCTGGTTGGCAAAAGTAATAGGGGTTAGACACTTAATTTTTCCAAATTTCCTTTTTAGTGAAGACCTGTATCTGCACATAAGCAGTATGAAAAGTTAATTTGTGAACAGGTGGCTCACTGACAGACATAAAACAGGTAAATGAAAAATGTGTCCTTGAAAAAGGTCATTTCTAATGAAATCTATTTCTAATGAAATAGATTCTCACACACGAATAAGTGTCCTGCTGAATTTTATTAACTGTAGTGACAATGAAAAATCTTTGCTGATAAGGACTGTATGTGAAAATAGAATTATTATAATCACAGGTTGAGCTGCAAGATGGTTTGAAATGACTGATGAGTTAGGCACACCTGAACAGAACACTCTTCCACAGGCTATGAAAGGATATTTATCTCCAGCTACAAACCCAGACTTACTACAACAAAACTGGAGCCTCTTTGTTTACACTTTACCAAAGGTTTTGGGGTGTAACACCTCCACACTGGAATTTTCAGGGATCACAGCACCACTCCTGTGAACTGACCTTTATATTTTACGTAACTGACCAAATGGTTGCCGGCAAAATAAACAAGCATCAGTAAAATAAAACAGGGAGATAAAATTCCATTCAATAAAATCGGAGAGCAGCTAAAAGACACTACATAAAGCACCGGGAAGGGTTTCCAGATTTCAACACTTAACCAATTCACATCCGTGGAGGTAAACAGAGGCCTCTGCTCTGTTGACCACACATAAAGTACCCACCCTGTTTGGCTTTGACCTTCAGCTTTTAGGCAATATATTTTTAAGGATGTGGAATATTTGTGGCCTTCCATTTCCTGTCAGAAACCTCAGATTTTTAACAGCCCAAACCACTGTAACCTGAGAGGTATTAGCAAAAATAAAAATAAAAACATTCCTGAAAGCTGTTAACAAACTGTTAAATTGGAATCCTCATCACACTGAGGATGGGGTAGTTCTCTTATTTCTTTTTACTCTTATTTCATTTTATTATAAAAAAAAAGGTGAACACAGATAACAGCCAAGGGTGAGCACACATCACTGCAGTGAGATCTGACCTCCTGGGAAAAGAATCTTAGGAAGAGGAGGACAAAAATTCCTTGTGCTACCTGCAAACAATTGATTGTTTTTAAGGTTGGAAGGGACCTTCAAGATCATCTCATTCCAACCGCCTGCCATGGGCAGGGACATCTTCCACCAGCCCAGGTTGCTCCAAGCCCCGTCCAACCTGGCCTTGGACACTTCCAGAGACGGGGCAGCCACAGCTTCTCTGGGCAACCTGTGCCAGGGCCTCCCCACCCTCCCAGGGAAGAATTTCTTCCCAATATCCAATCTAAACCTGCTCTCTTTCAATTTAAAGCCATTCCCCCGGCCCCTCGCTCCATGCCCTTGCCTAAAGTCTGTCCCCAGCTCTTCTGGAGCTCCTTTATGCACTGAAAGGCCACAGAGCCTTTTCTTCTCCAGGCTGAATATACACAATTCTTTCAGCTTTTCCTCTTAGCAGAGGTGCTCCATCACTCTAATCATCTTCATGGCCCCCCCTGGACTCGTTCCAACAGGTCCATATCCCTCCTGTGCCAGGGACCCCAGAGCTGGATGCAGCACTCCAGGTGGAACACATCCTGCTTCCTACCATGTTCCCCCTGGAGCTGGTGTGTAGACACAGTGAAAGGAAACGGTGTGAAACTCCACCAGTGAAATAGGAGGTCAACTGCCTGTTCCTGCTTCACATTTGAGAAGATCTAAGGTCCCCCTACGTCTGCATGAACAACGCAAATCCTCAACTGACAGACTGCATTTTAGGCAAGGGGCTGGACCTTTCCAGATTTACATCCTTTCCAAAAATAAAGAAATTATACCGGAGCCATTTGTCACTTCCAGTAATTGCGAAGTGCTTCTTCCTATGGGGTGCTGGAAAAATACTAAAAAGGGCAAATGGCAGCCCCACAGATGTTACAGCGCAGCTCTGATGCCACGAATCCATCGGCACAGCACGAAAGTCACAACAGTTTACAACTTTTATTTTATTTTAGCTTCGTTTTTCCGGTCCAACCATTATGTTACAAAAGGTGTTATGCAACTCCAGATACTTGAAGGTCTTCACTCCTGAGTGGTTTGCCAGCCCCTGTCTCTTTTCATTGAACCCGTATTCCCCACAGATGAGCCTGTTACGGAATTCCAATTGCAAGGGTCAAATAAAGACTTAGTCCCCGGAGTAAGGGAAGCCAAAGCCCTCCAGGAGGGTTTGAGTGTCTCTGGGAAGGTGTGAGTGCTCTGTTCTCACCCTGCTTCCTGCCTCCAGAGCCACACCAAAGCTCTGACGAAAGCCTGAGACGATGCCAGCTGTGGCTTAGGGACAACGCCTGGTGCTGGGGACAGATCCCAGACAAAGGTGGAAGGAAACAGGCAAAGGGAATTTACTCTTAGGCTGCTCCAACCCCGCATTCCTTTCCTTCCTTTTATCTGAAATGTTGCACTCTGACTAAACTCCCATTTCCTAGAAATGCCACCGTTGCCCAATTCATCCTCTTCCTCTCCCAGTGGGAAAAATGGAATTAATTCCTCAGACGTTGCTCACACGCACTGAGGACGCTGGAAGATCCTGGAATTAGTTGGGTTTTTCTGGATGATTTTAAACAGGATCTAGTTTATGATGCCATGGCCATGTGAGCTCAGACCTCATTCCACACAACAGGCTCTCAAGGTGATGAGGACTTTTAGGAGCTGCTCAGCACGCCCCAGGACCAAAGCTTTATTACTTCCCAATTGCCAGGTGTTATTTTAGACAAAGCCATCTCATTTAACACACCAATTTTATATATAACGCTGAAATATTATGACCCACAGAACAGAATTCACTATTCCTAGAAAACCTACTTTTACACCAAAATGCCCAGTGGGAAGGGCTGGAGCCAAGCACAGCTCCTGGGCAAACATTGTACATTACATTACATAACTTTGCTGGAACTATTTTTTCTTTGAGTTGGAAATTCAATTTTATATTTAAAAAAAAAAAAGGCTATTAAAACTGGAATGTTGATTAGTATTCCCCACGAAACGTGACATTCATTTATTAACTGTGAACAGAACTGTATTTTCCTGTTTCAGTGTGTCAGGACTCATCATCAGTGCAGCCCAGAAACCTCCTTGTTTCTGCTCTGCTTTGTTGCTTTATGCTGACTGAGGGAACATCAAATCCTGCTCTGGACTTGCTCAGAAACTCATGGCCAATGTTCTCTGCCAATGCTAATGCAGATCAGCTCAGCTTGCGGCCGGGAATGATGAAGCACAAAAACGTGTGGAGAGAATCTTTGCATTTTTAGGCACCCAACCATCTATAATTGACAGGTGTTGGCTTGGTCCTCACACAGAAAATAAGCTCTTTTATTCCTGTTAATAACAGAGAGCATGAATATTAATCCTTTATGGACCATAACACTTTCAAAATAATATTTTATGGTCTTTAAAATATTTATATAATAATATTTTGAAAGTGTCAGATACCTAAAGGAATAATAAAAAAAAAAAAAAATCCCAACTCTGAACATATTTTTAAAGGATTTTAAGGATTTCTTTGAAGAAGATAAGTATTTTTTAGCTCCAAGGATTTTCTATCTCCACAATAAAAGAGTTTTCAGGGGACTCTTTTTCTTGGAACATATGAAAGAGGCAGAATTTTCCATAACACAGTGGGTTCACCTGTACTGGTCTCCATTCAGGATGAAGAAATCCATAGGTGGTTCAGAAAGCAAGTAAAGCCATCGAGCCCTTGTCAGTCTTAGAAATACAGGGAGTTGAAGGGAAGTACATTTTCCATAGGAACATATTAAATACACGGAGGAAATATGAAACAACTCAATAAAACCTAACAGAAAAACAACAGCAAAAATTCAGATTCAGCAGGAAAGATAAAAGCAGAAGCAGATAATAAAAGTTTTAGACAAAAAGTGCCTAAAGGAACATGAAAAATATCTGGAGTATTTTAAGAGAGGTGAATATGTAGAAAGAAACAGAAACATTACCCAAACATCAACTTTAGCTACGGATAACAGGATAGAAAACAGCAAATGCAAGGCATATATAACAGAAAATTTCCTTATAATAAGGACTGCTAGAAACTGGAATATATTCCAGGGGAAAGGTGTCACTTGAGTCATTTAAGACTGGACTAAATAAAACCTGGAAAAAGTATTACAGCAAATACATATATATAGTAATGATTAATCTGCCATAGAAAGAAATTACCTTAAAAGGTCCTTTCCATCTTTAATTTCTAAGATTCTACGAAATATGAGTAATGTTCCACTGAGGAACTTGGTATCTATGGCAATTCCCTAACCCAACCCTATTTGTGTCAGAATGCAGAGCACTGCTAGAAGAAGGCTTATTACCAAACAGTGAGGGATATTTTGGGAATGGGAAGCACTAAACAGTGCCCAGCTAAGGTGACCTCAGTTGAGACACTAATGCAGGAAGAGAAATCCTGGCTCTGAACTCGCTGGCACTTGCTTTCCTGGTGGTGGAGATGAAGTTCATCAGAGATACTCAGGTTTTAGTTGGAAAAGGGATTCGAAGCCAAGCTCCAGAGTCATAAACCAGTCCCTGAAGTCTGAAATATCCATCTGTACTGGCAGACTGCTGGAAGGAATCCACGAGCTCACAGTGAGTTTGCAGCCAAGGCTGATGGCAAGGCAGAGGAGGGGATGGCAGACGCAATCAGGGGGACATGAAGGGGGTAAGAAGGGGGACTGTTCACAATCACAAAGGATGAGTGGAGAATTATTTACCCTTCCTGCTCCTGAAACCGTGTTATACATCTCTTTGGACAATGGGACCCACTGCTGTATCCTTTTGCTCACTAATGGCAGAGGGAAATTTTTGTTGTGACGTAACGATATTCCCGATTCCCTGTGCCTCTTTGACAGAGCCTCTGAGAAATTGGCAAGATATCCTTGACTTCAGGTCCTGATTGCAAAGCCCTTTTGTTCCCTTGGGTCTCTGATTCCAGATTTACACTTTTTTTTCTTATTTCAATGCTCTGATTTCAGTTTTTATGCTATTTTTCTTGGAATTAGGGGAGGGAAGTTGGTTGGGTTTATACACGAAAACTAGAAGTTCAAGCATCACAATATGTTGTTCTTCTTAAGCAGCAGAAGTGAGATGGAGCTGTGCAGATAATATCTGCCCACTTAACTCAGCAAAAGGTGGTTCCACCACACTGCAGAACTGCAAGGGACCAGCTCAGGTTTACTCATTTAGAAACTATTCAGCTCAGAACTGGAGGGTTTCCACAGCACACCTTGCACTGACAGGATTAAGGGGCACGGAAAATTAGGAGAGCACTTCAGAGGCTGCAGAGGCAACAACTGCAACACTTATCTGTAGCTGAGAGAGAACTGTTTCTCCATGGCTGTGAAATGGTTTTTCTTGCCTTCCTCAATTTTATTTTCTCAAGCCATGAAAGGGGGAAATCTTGACCTTCTGACACCATGTAGCCTTCCCAAATAACTCATTATTCACACTGTTTTTTTACTGGAAAAGTAATAAAAAGTCTTTAATCCAGGGATAGTCATCAACTTCAACACCCATTTATTTTTTTACAGTTCCTAAAGATCATAAATTCATTCTACTACAGACCCTTGTTCTTTATTCTGTGTGCTCAGGTCAGTGATAAATACTCCCCTCCCATAGGGGATTCAGATTAAGGAGAATCACAGATGGATTTAGGTTGGAAAGGACCTGGTCCAAGCCCTGCTCCAAAGAGGATTAACCACACCTCTAGATATTAAAGGTGGCAGAGGACCTTTCCTCACTGCCATTCAAAGCCCTGCCCAGGCTAAAAAAATCAATAGAGCCTTTAAGTTTGCTACCTTTGAACTGAGTTTATTCCCTCAGCATCGCCTCTCCCAAGTTCCTGTGGATCTTGCAGCTTAAAAAAAAAACCAAAAAAACACAGAACTACAGATGCGGCAATTTTTAGTTGCAATGTTGGATCAGTCACTCGAATTGGGTACTTTTAAATATAAGTTTTTATTCCCTTGAGAATCTCAAAATAAAAACATTAAAAAGCAGTGAATCATCCACATTTTACTTGGCCTCACACACAACTAACACAACTAAGAGGAACAAGGGCTCAAGAAAAACAGAGGAACAGTGAGAAATACTCCTTTGAGGATGAACTATAAATAACAGCAAAGTCACCCAGAAGGGGGTTTCAAATTCACTTCACTCCAGTGAAGTGGCACTGAGACATAAATGCCGTTTTAAATTTGCTAAGTTAAATAAAATTGCTATGAAGGAGCGTGGAGGAATTGCTGACATAGTTCTGTATGTACTTTTTGCATAACAACACCACCTTCCAGCATTTAAAGGGTGGTTACCAAAGGAGATGGAAACTCCCTTCTCACAAGGAGTCACATGGAAGAGATGAGGTGCCACGGGTACAAATTACTCCTGGGGATACTCCAATTGGACACAAGAGGAAAGTTTTGCACAATGAGAACAATCAGCCGTTGGAACGATCTCCCCAGGGAAGTGCTGGATTCCCAAACACTGGACACTTTCAACATTCAACTGGACAGGGTGCTGGGTTGCCTTGTCTAGACAGTGCTTTTGCCAAAAGGTTGGACCAGATGATCCTTAAGGTCCTTTCCAACCTGGTGTTCTGTGATTCTATGGATTAAGAAATTAAATTAGCTGCTGTTTGCTTACAGCTGAGGATACATGGAGATTTGCTGCCACCTATATATTGGGGTTTTTTTCCTGGATTAATTAAAACCAATGTTTTTCTAAAAAAAAAGACACACAGAATCTGGGTAGGTATGCAAACTCTACAGCATGTTATACTTCAGGAAATAACCCCTCATGACATGGAAAAGAATATAATCATGGCATAAAGAACTATCATTGACCCAAGAGAACAAAAATTTCTGTTCCTCCTGTAATTATTTCTTTCATTAAAACATCTGAGCTATAATACTGTGCATCTGCATTTCCCCAGGATATTTTGTATTCCTGCCCTCTCAGTTTCTAAGCATTTATTCAATGACATTCAGCTTGTCTTCTGAAGCATGGCAGTCGTTTTACTTCAGTTTTTTTCTCCTATGTAGACACAGGAGGCCTTTACCCTGGGTAGGCTACAAAAGCTCTTTTTGCATGTGAGAAAAGAGAACGAAAAACTAAAGCAAATGAAAGGAAAAAAATAAGATTTATCTTTAGTTTCCTACGGGAAACAAACCCAGAACTGCAGATGCTGTGAATGAACCAGCTGTGGTTAATCCTATAGAGATTTTCAGCTACTCATCTTAATACTTGGATCAGCATTTATGTCAGAGGCGTCAGGTAACAGAGGATGGAAGAGGATCCACACTAATATCCACTCACACACTGCCATTTTTCATGCCTCAAAATGCTCAAGCACTCTGGCCAGATCCTGAAAGGCTCTCAAACACTGCAGGATTTTGCTTGAAGGGATAGAAAAGCCTTGTAAGAGCCGGGCCCTACATTGTCAATGTTTCTTTGGAGTCTCACTTCCACTCCCTGTTCCTTCCACTTAACTTCAGGAGTATCAGCATCCTGCTGCTTTCTGCGAGCGTTTTCAGGAGCTCAGAGCTCGGCAGGAATTCAAATGCTCTGCTGGCTTTAACTCAAACCAGCTGGCAGGAATGTCCCTGCATTCTTCTGGAAACAGATTACATGGACAATGCTTAGGGAAGAGCTCCCTCTGCTGCTCTCGCCGAGACCAAACCAGCCCTCTGAAGGAAGGGAACTATTTCAAACTGCTTCCTGCAGCGGTGGAGCACAGGATCACAGCACATGGCACGAAGTGGGGCAGTGGGACACCCCACTACGGTCCAGTTTCTCCTTTTCAGGTCCCTCCACGAATACTGCATAAGGTTTGGAAATGTCAGCTCAGTGCATCAGTACAGCTGACTGAATCCCAGAATCACAGAACCACAGAATTATTAACGTTGGAAAAGATCTCTAAGATCATCGAGTCCAACTCTTAAACCAGCCCTGCCATGCTCACCACTAAACACTGTCCCCAAGAGTCACAATCACGTGCCTTTTGAACACTTCCAGGGATGGTGACTCTACCACCTCCCTGAGCAGCCTGTTGCAGTGCCTGACCCCCCTACCAGTGAAGAAATTTCCCCTAATATCCAATCTAAATCTCCCCCAGCACAACTTGAGGTCATTTCCTCTGGTCCTATCACTTGTTATCCGGGAGAAGAGCCCAACATCCACCTGGCTTCACCCTCCTGTCAGGGAGTTGTAGAGAGTGACAAAAGCCTCCTTTTCTCCAGGCTGAGCCCCCCCAGCTCCCTCAGCAGCTCCTCATCAGACTTGTGCTCCAGACCCTTCCCCAGCTCCGTTCCCCTTCTCTGGACACGCCCTCAATATCTTTCTTGCCATGAGGGGCCCGAAACCAAACACAGGATTCAAGGTGTGGCCTCCCCAGTGCTGAGCACAGGGAAACAATCACTGCCCTGGTCCTGTGGCCACACTATTCCTGATCCAGGCCAGGATGCCACTGGCCCTTTTGGCCACCTGGGCACATCTGGGCTCATGTTCAGCTGCTGCCAACCAGCATCCCCCAGGTCCTTTCCCGATGGACAGCTTTCCAGCCACTCTTCCCAAGCCTGTAGTGTCGCATGGAATTGTTATGACCCAAGTGCAGGATGCAGCACTTAGCAAGTGAAGTTAGCACAAGAGTTTTCTTGGTCAGACACGGTCCTCCCTAAGAGCTTTATCCAGCTCACTGTGCCCTTGATGCTCATAAATAATGAACTATATATTGATTATCAAATACCAGGGATACAACTATTCTTCTCAGCTTTGTTGGGGACCTGCCAAAGCCCAACAGAAGCTGTGTTCTCCACCTCAGATAATGCTGAGTGTGAGGTAATAAACCATCCTGAGGCTGGAAAGGATAAAGCAATGGGTCAGCACTACCTTACACACTCAGTCAATCTTCATGAAATGAGAGTTGTGTGGAGCCAGATCCTGTTGCTTCTGCTTCCACAGTGACTTATGAGCTGGCTCTCCACATTCACATGGAATCTCATGAGACTTAACAAATCCTTCTGGAAGCAGAACATCAAAGATGGATCTGCAGCCGACAGTTTCAGTCCAGCAACAGTTGAACAGCCACTGCCTGACATACCTCAGCTTTCCAGTAAACTATATAATGGAGAACTGACTTCTTGTGAACTCAGACTGTAGAACTTTGTCCTGTTACTCAACAATCTGGTACAAATGAAGTTAGCTAGTACAGTGTAGTGCTGGTGGCTACTTTCAGTTGCTTTTGGTTCCAGACAGGAAGCAAGTGCCCTCCTGGCCCGTTTTTAGCTCCTGTAGATCCCCAGTTTGTTAAATCCCACAGCCCCTAACATAAAAATGAAGAGACCTAATACATAATTGCTTCCTTCTCAATGGGGCCTCAACACACAGTATCTCAAGATTTACAAGAAATTAGAGAACAAAATAACAATAGTGATTTTTAAAAATCTGGCTGCAGTTTTAGAGTGTTAACAAGTTTTTGAAGCACTTCAAAAAAAAAAAAAAGGCAACAAAATCTGGCTGCTGTTAAATTTAGTAAAACAGAAAAACTACTTTATGGCCGATGGAAAGGGATGTGCCTCAAGTTTATGGAGCAGCAGGTGATATAAACTGAAAGATATTTCTACCAACTCTAAAACAGACTCACCTGCAGCACCGGGAGAGAACAAGAGCAACCCTCAGGGTGCCTGAGTGTTGTGCATCATTTTACTACTGACATCTGTGTGCCCTGTAGGATGCAGGTTTCTCTCCACCTGCTCCAACCTTCTCGTCTGTAGTAGGGGCAGAGTGGCTGGTGCTCACCCCATGCTCAAAGGACTAGTGATGAGAAGTGCTGGATGATGAGGCAGCAGATTTTTATCATGCAGATTTTATATCCACATGGAAAGGGCACAGTTGCCCTGCACTGCTCAAATCCAGAGCATCTTCAGCGCTTCAGAATTCCAGAGTGGTTCAACTCTCATGGATGACTCCACCTGAGAAGCATTTCAAAACCCAACCCAAGTCACAGCCCCACTACAAAGCCAGCTTGGAGATACCCCAGTCCGGGTCCTACTGCTTAGGAACAGAAAGAAAAATATATGAAAAAAAGACCAGTTAAGAGTATAAGATAAAGAAAAATATATATTCGGAGCTCACAGGAAGTTCTTCTAAAATTTCTGTATCAACGTGAGTTAATGCAGGATAATAAATTTGTTTTAACATAATATTCTTACCTGTGGCCTGACAACCGACTCTCACTTTTCTTGAGGGATCTTTCCCTCTTCTCTCTCCCAGACCCTGAATGTCTGTGAGGGGCACTCACTTTAAGGCTTTTTTCACTGCTGTCTGTACCAAAGCCCGGAACCGATTTTCTTTCCTCTGTCTTGGTCCTCTCTCTCTCAGACAGCAGCCTGGCAATAAAGTCATCTGGATCTTCGGGGATGTTTCTTGGTTTTTCGGAGGCTGAACTCGTGTGGGAGCCTGGCACAGTCTTTGATGCAAACTCCACGTTTACTTGTGTTGGAGATCCTTTGCTTTCCTGGAAATCAGTGCTGGGGACTCTCAGGTCATGCTCTTCATGCTCTTCACCCTTGAGCTGTGCTGTGCTGCTTATGCTGGTGGACCTTTTTGAAAGCCTCCTTTTTTGGAGATCCTGGAAATAAGAGCCATTGAAAACCAGAGATTAAAATCTCACCATCTTTAAATAAACATGAAAAGCAAAGGAAAGCTCTGGCACTAACATCTGGGCTAAGCAATTTGCTTATTATTAGGAATCAGGTTATAGAGTAACTTAAATTTTGAACAGTATTAAAGATGACCTATACAATTAAAAACTGCTTTCTTTTACCCAGTGGCATCAATTAAATACTTCCTAAAACCTTAACTTTGGGGTTATATCCAACTCAAGAAACCAAGACATATAAGACATTTTACTGGAAAGACTGCCCACCACAGGTATCTAGTCTTTATTTCCAAATCAAGAGATTTAGAAAAATCCAACTAATTAATTTAACTTCCATATGCTCTCCAGTATTATCTAAATTATATACTTAGAATATTTAAATTTCTCATTATTGCAAGCTTAATTTTACACAGGGAAAGTCCCTGTCTATATAAAAGCAGGATGAATGAAAAAAAATAGGCATGAGTCTTTTAACTGTTTTGAAAACATTTACTGCTGGAATATGGTCTGATGATTTGATCTACTCAGAAACATATTTCTAAATGAAAGCAGTTTTCAGTTCCAAACTGCTACTGATTAAATGGGAGGTTTTGGAAAAACCTGAGTAAAACAGATACTGTGAAGGTAAAAAAGCAATTCTCCCAGGAAAATGGAAAACCCAATCCATCATCAAGAGTTATCAAGAATGGGAAAGATTTATAAATGAACTGGTGACCGAAATCACAGGCATGCAGGGGGCAGCTGCCTGCAGTGGTTATACCTGAAACAGTTTGAATTCCTGAATTAACCAGAACAACTTCCCTAACTTACCACATCTTTTCAGCCTGCAGATTTAACGGATTAACATGCAGGAGTCACTTCAGTATTATTTGCAAATGACTTTATTGGAGAAGGCTAGATTAAAAAAATCCATGGCAAGCCAAATATTTTGTAAGTGTTGGGAATCACCTCTGGTGAACTTGCAACTGGTCCAGCCATCATTCCTCTGGCAATGAGACCAGACCTGAGCTTTGACTTCTCCTTCGCTGTGGATTTCGTCTCCTCGGAAATCGCTGCTGCTTTTAAATCTTCTTGACTATCTTTTAACTTCTTATCCCCCTCAGAGGGTAAGTGGTTATTGTGTATTGTCCCTGTGTGGCACTTTTCACTTCTGTGCTGATGTTTTCTGGATGAAGGAATTTTATCCAGTGGATTCTCAACATCATATCTACAAGGAAGAGAAATGAAGAGCTTGAAACAGCAAAATAATGCACCATTAAGTTAATGGAGACATCTACTGGGCTAAGTAAAGCACTCCTGTCAAATTAAGTTACATTTTGCCTAGAAATGACACTCAAATACAGTCACTTTTCACTTAAACATCTGTATGTAGGTCTTCAGGACATTATTTCAGTGTCATTTTTATGTCTCACAAGTGGTTGCAATATGTATAACACTTTACTCTTACGCTTAGTTATTTTGATATGTAATGGGTTCAAACTGAAAGAGGGGAAATTTGGGTGAGATACACAAAAGAAATTCTTCCCTGTCAGGGTGGGGAGGCCCTGGCACAGGTTGCCCAGAGAAGCTGTGGCTGCCCCATCCCTGGAAGTGTCCAAGGCCAGGTTGGACGGGGCTTGGAGCAACCGGGTCTAGAGGAAGGTGTCCCTGCCCATGGCAGGCGGTTGGAACTGGATGATCTTTAAGGTCCCTTCCAACCCAACCCCTTCTGTGATTCTATGATTCTCCATAGTAACAGAAAAGTATCTTATACACCATACCAGACAGGTCCTAAGCTGTGACCAGCAGTTCCCATTCCTTCTCCATCTCGTTGAAAATTTGTTAACACTTCTGCCAACATCCCCTGTCATCATAAAACTGACCCCTTTCGCTCTTTGTTCAGACATACAACATTTATTTTAGTTCAAAAACAAAGGCACTTTTCTAATGGAATTTATGAGTAGTTCACTGACGTGTCTTTTGTGTCAGTTGATAAATTTATATTCTGTGAAACCCCAAAATGTTAGTGTTCTTCATGATATTCATGATAACCATCCTTGAACTTGCTTTTTTTACTTTACGATGGCTTCCTCCATCCTAATTCATAGTAAAGCAATTCCATAAGTTGAAACATATTCTACCACAAAAATATTCCTTTTATTTAACCAGTTAAAAATTGGGGTTTGATGTATGTCTCGTGTTGTGAGAGCACACTGCATCTGTAAACTGAAGGGAGCATGATCCACCTCTGGGAGCATGATCTGCCTCCGGAGTCATTGGGAAATCTGTGGACTGTTACCTCTGACCCAGGACCATGTAATTCCTCTTTGCCCTGGGGCACAGTGTGTTGGCTTAGAGACTGTTTGAACAGACATTCAGAAAACCTCCAAGAGGTCAGTTAAAAGGACAGCAAACTCATTAATACGGAACCAGTACAGAGCACCTCTCTGTTTACCACTCTCCACCCCTGAAAGCATCATTAAAAATTATCCAGGTAGCTGAAATTAAAAATAACTGCAGGCACTGGCTGGTTGACCTTGGCAATTCCTGATTTTCCCTTGTCCACAGGGAATGGAAATGACAAGTTGGATCACAGAGCTGTGCTTTCACGCGGTGTTTCCCTGACTGGTTCATTTTGTGGGGTGAAATAGGATGTGGCTGAGACAACTCATCAACCTGCCCATGGCAGTCCTTGTTACATCAGCTCTGGAGCCAGAAGACAAAGGGGAATGGCCTTAAACCGACAGAGGGCAGGTTTAGATTAAATAAGAGGAAGAAATTCTCCACTGTGAGAGTGCTGAGGCCCTGGCACAGGTTGCCCAGAGAAGCTGTGGCTGCCCCATGCCTGGACGTGTGTTCAAGGTCAGGTTGGAGCAATCTTGTCTAGTGGAAGGTGTCCCTGCCCGTGGCAGGGGGTTGGAATTAAATGATCTTTAAGGTCCCTTCCAACCCGAGCTATTCCATGGTTCTATGCCAGCAGGAGAAGACACACGAAATGACACAGGATTTAGAGGGAAACCTGCAAGGCAATACAGGAATCGGCCCAGCCTGGAACTGGCAGCTTTCAGTGTGTGACTGGGGAACATGTCCAAGCTTACACACACACAGGATTGGTCATCTCTGGTTTTCACTTTCCAATTTCCATTCAGTCTGACATTTTGCCCTCCCTGCCCCAAAGATGTTTGTTCAGACTGAAAGAGAGAAAGCTTAGGGGTAACCTAATTGTGGCCTTCCAGCACCTGAAGGGAGAGTACAAGAAAGGTGGAGAGGGACTTCTTACAAGATCACGTGGTGACAGGACAAAGGGGGAATGGCTTCAAACTGAGCAGGTTTAGATTAGGTATTAAAAAGAAAATCTTCCCTGTGAGGGTGGGGAGGCCCTGGCACAGGTTGCCCAGAGAAGCTGTGGCTGCCCCTGGATCCCTGGAAGTGTCCAAGGCCAGGCTGGACAGGCCTTGGAGCAACCTGGGATAGAGGAAGGTGTCCCTGCCTGTGGCAGGGGGTTGGAACGAGATGGTCTTTAAGGTCCCTTCCAACTCAAACTATTCCATGATTTCCTGTGAGGGGGTGTCAGCACCATCTCTCTGTAAAGGGAATGCAGTGGCCAGTTAATGGTGCTGGTCCCAGAGCAGTGTCAGGGACTCCTCTGAAGGAGAAATCCATAAAGAGAAAGAAAGAAGGGGGAAAAAAAAGAGGAAGAAAAAAAGAAAAGAGGAAAAAAGCTAATTCCTTTGCCCTGCCTCCTTCTCAGGTGTTGCTTCTGAGCTCAACTTAAAACATCTTGGCTTTCTTCCCCTATTAGACATGAGTTGGTGGGTTTTTTTCAAGCACTGACACTCAGATTTAGCTGCTTTGAACACACTGTGTTTAGGATGAGCAATAAAATCCAATTAATTCCCTAGGAGAGGAGGCTGGGAAGGTAAATTACACTTTTGTGCCCATTTTAAAAGCTCTCTACGGAAGCACAGGGCTGTTATTCCTCCTTGAGGCACCAATACATGAAAAACTTGGTCACACACTGTTTTCAGGTTTTCTGAAAGATGAAGACAACTGCACCTACACTATCTGTAACAACACTGAATTTAAAACATTAGGCCTTGCTTCTGAGTATGTAAGGCATGAATATATCTGCAGTTTGAGCGTAGGTGCTTTGTTTCACATCCAAACATGCTTCAATGTATTTCCAATCAATAAGGCATAAAAGCTCAGATTTCTATGTCTTTCAGTGACTGAAAGATGTAATTGAGATTATCAATCTTCATAATTGGTAGGGAACATAAAAGACCATTTTTGAAGCGTGGCTTGCACAGGAGATTTTAATAATCTATATATTTACGCTTTGTGCTACTAGGATAATTAATAGAGGTAATGTAGGCGAAGGTATAAACGATACAATTTTTAACAATATTTCCCTTAATTTAAAAAAAAGTGAAGACACAGGACAAAGAGAAATAAACCAGACTGTACCTGGAAGCTTGAGTTTTGCTTTCATCAAGTGTAATGGCATTCCCACGCACATGATCCTCATCCAAGAGGTCGGGTGGATGGGATGTCGAGCTCTTACTTTGAGGAGTTGACAGAGTAGAACTGGAACCAGTGCTCCTGGAAGTCCCACGGTGTTCAAGGAAGTAATTAGTAATAATTTCAAGAAGTGTTTTCAGTGGGCTCTCCTTTGCCTTTCCCAAAAGAAAAATGGAGTTCTTGGTGACTACTGAAATGCTTTGTTAGTCTTACTGCAGCCCAAGACGGGATATTCCTTTCAACCTGTGCAGTAACTGAACATATTAACCATTTCTTTGTGTGTATCCCAGATGTGACTGTACAAACAACCCAGGAAAATGGAAGATGTCAGCTAAAGAATGTCAAGAACTTGAAGGTGCTGCTCTGCTAAATGAATTAAGCATGGTACAATAAAAACAATGTGCTACAGTCATTTCTTACCCTCATTTTAGCTAAGCATTGCAAAGGGTGGTAACTGTGTCAGAGCACTTCTTTTCTACATTGGGAGGGTTTTTTGAAGTGACTTATGACAGGACTGCCTCAAGCTGCTCAGGAAAAGCATTGTGGTACCTTAAGTCATGAGTGAACTGGAGATGGATATTACCCACTGATGTCCCAGTCACCAGCTATCGCTGTCTACATCACATTTCAAAGGATGATAAATGCTAGAAGTTTAATTTTTATCTGCTGTGTCGTATATAAAGTTACCAATAGAGATGGGCATGTAGGTGTACTTCCACATTTCAGGAAGCACCACGTATTCCCTTACCTTGTTCTGCTTGTACAAGGAGTGCAGATGTAGGACATTCCGAAGCTCATTCCTGTTATTGATGCTGAGTGCAGAACGTGGGAGCTCCCGGTCCATGATGGTGATGGTTTTCTTCAAACCCTGAGAAGGAAAAGTGTCAGTTACCAAACCCTCTATTCTGGATTTTGTTGGATGTAACATGAAGCTTGTGCGTGGCAGTAATTAGTAACCAGGTAACCCCGAGAACCTGTGCCTTAACCCAACCAATTTAACTGGTATAACACAAGACTACTATTTTGGGAGAGAAAAGCCCCAGTTCCTTACATGAAGGGTTATTGTTGCGATAAAGGATTTATTTTTCTGCAGATGGAGTGTCTGGTTCAGAAAGAAACTAAGGACAAGTTGTGGTAAATAAAGCATCATTTTTGCCGTTGGCTCTGATGTGTAGGAAAGGTTTGGAGGGCAGAGGGCCCCTTGTTTCGACTCCAGGGATGAAAATATGAATTTGGAGATGTGACGCAAAACGTGAGATTGAGGTTTGTGTAGCACTTAATAAGACAATGGCTGTTGTTATTTCTGATACAAGCTAACTCATTCCGGACACCGGGGGTCTGACATCAGCAATATTTCCTTAGGATTGAACATAGATACAATAGGTACTGTTACCTGGAAATGGGAAGGTGCCTCTTCATCTGCTCAATCCCACACTCCCCACACCCACGTGCGTGGTCCAAAGTTTCCTTTACAGCATTAAACTTCCGAAAAGTACAATGGCCTCTTTCCTCCCCTTCTCCCTGTCTCCTTCCCCCCGCAGAGAAATCTGCTTTCTGCCGAGTTATTACTGAAAACTGGGGGGAAAGACACAGTTTACCAGTTTCTCTGGAACTGCTACCTTTTGCCTTTTATTTTTTCCCCCACCTGGGGGGCAAACTCGCCCTGGGAAGCTTTGTATGCCTCTTGTAAACACAAGGACAACAACAAAAGAAATAGTTAACGGGGAAAAAAAGCAAACAAATAAAAACCAAAACAAAACCAAAACCAAACCAAAACAAAACCAAACAAAAACAACAACGAAAAAGCAAGCAAACAAACAAACAGAAACCGTGGTTATTGGTTTAATTTTAAGTTTCGCAGGCGCGTGTGGGTAAGGATGGGGCTTTCTCAGACCGGGAGGAAACTGCTTCCATCGCCAGGAATAACACGGCACTGTGGGAAATGTAGTTCAGCAACTCACCCGAGAAGCTGTTACCCTTCAGATCCAGCTGCTTTCACCCTGGAATACATTCCCTCCCCCATCCTTCCTTCCAGCATCCCTCCTTTTTTTTTTTTCTTAGCACTTAACCCTTCCCACGTGTCGTTCTCACTCGGGCTAAGCTGAAGAAAAATCAAGAGGAGTTGTTACCTTTCTACTGAGGAATTCTCTCACCAGGGATGCAGCCACTTCTTCCACAAAGGAGTTGTCCATCTTCAGCCCCGAACCCTGCCCGGGGGCGGGGGGGGATGGTTTTTTTTCACTTCTTCTCCCCAGTCCCCGGAGCCCGGCGGCATCGCAGCTCCTCGGGGCGGCTGTGCCGGGCCGGCTCCCGCAGGGATGTTGCTGTGGAGACCATGTCACGGGAAGCTGGGAGAACTCCTCCCCTCCCCCGGGAAAGGAAGGAAGGGAGGGAGGAAAGGAAGGAAGCCGGCGGGAGTTGGAGTTCGGAGAGCCGGCGGTGTAGGGCCGAGGCGAGCGGCTCTGTGATCGCTTTAAATTTACAAAAAGTAAAAAATAAAAAAATTAAAAAAAAAAATAAAAAAAAAAAAGAGAAAGAATGTCCAAATCTCAGAGAGGGAACGGATTTGTGATTATTTCTGCCCTCAGGAAGCGTACGTAGTTATTCGCGGGCGAATACTGTCCTAATGCGGCTTTTAACTGTATGTGTTCCCTTTGTATAAAACAAACGAACTAATTCATTAATTAGCTCAGCAGCTTCTAAATCACAGAATCACAGAACCGTTTAGGTTGGAAAAGACGACTGGGATCATCGAGTCTAACCTGTGACCCAACACCACCGTGTCAGCCAGACCATGGCACTGATGCCACGTCCCTTAAACACCTCCAGGGACAGTGACTCTGCCACCTCCCTGGGCAGCCCATTCCAATGTCTAGTCACACCTTCTGTGCAGAAATTCTTCATAGTGTCCAAGCTGAACCTCCCCTGGCACAGCTGAGGACTATGTCCCCTTGCCCTGTCACTTGCTACCTGGGAGAAGAGACCGACCCGAACCTGGCTACACCCTCCTCTCTGGGAGTTGTAGAGTGATGAGGTCCCCCCAAGCCTCCTTTTCTCCAGACTAAACACCCCCAGCTCCCTCAGCAGCTCCTCACAGGACATGTGCTCCAGACCCCTCCCCAGCTTTGTTGTCCTTCTCTGGACCCACTCCAGCCCCTCAATGTCCTTCCTGAATTGAGGGGCCCAGAACCGGACACAGCACTCGAGGCCTCCCCAGTGCCAAGTACCAGGGAAGAATCACTTCTTTGGTCCTACTGGATGCAAACTAGGCTTGATCTCTCACACTGGCTGTGTCTGGGGTGGGAGATTCATCAGCCGAATCTTTCCTTTCAGGTTACACCTACTTGAGCCAATAATATGATCGAGGCAGGGATTGTGGTGAGTGAGACTTCAGGCTTGGGGATCTGATTGGGGTATGTTGTGGCCCTGGGTTTTGACCCAGAATGGAGATTCCACAGCCTGGCCAGCCTCTTCCAAAACTTGACCATTCTTGGGTGGGTAAACTGTTTTCCTTATTGCATTAAAATTTCCCTTGCTACAGCTTCTGTCTGCTTTGTATTACCCCTTTAACTGTGCCCTCTGAGGTGAGTCTGGCTCTGTCTTTTCTTTAACCCACATTTAATAGTTGTATACAGCATATAAAGACTTTCCAAGTCTTATATCCCTTATTTTCACCACATGATATATGGACTCCATCACAATTCCTCTGATGAATTCCTCCAGCATCATGTGGGATACAGGCTGGAGCTCTCCCAGCAGCACACCTGGCCTGGGGTGCTGTGTTCTTTCCCCTCCAGAGTTCCCTAAACAACTCCAGATGTTTTGCGTCAACCAACTGCGCAGCTCGTTGGAGATGAGGTTCCCATTCCTTGAGATTCCCTTTCCCCAAGGTCTTCAGAATGATTTTTGGTTGCACTGAGTGACAGTGTCTGCCAAGGTGTGATGCTGTTGAGGTAAAGGGGTGCCCACACACCAGATCCATATATCCCATCAAGGTGATTATTCTCATCAGCTGCCAGGTCAGTGGCAGCCCCTGCCTTTAGTGCAGCAGGTCCAGTGTGGCAGCACCCACCCTTAAGCACCTGATTACTTTTTACTTAACCCATCAGCTGCATCCCACCCACTCCAGTTTCCCAGCATCTCCACAGCTGCTGCAGAGGGATTCCTAAGGCTCTTAACTGCAAATTTCCCACATATCCTTAATCTCTGCCCCATCAAAGGGCTGCTGAGCGGTCACACTGTGGGGACATGGCACTCCTGTCTGTGTGGGTCTGTTAATCAACAGCAACTGGGGCTGCCTCACAGGCTTCTGGTTTTAATTAGTCACAAATGTCACTGCCCCAGCTTCAGGGTCCCAGCTGGTGACAGTCACTGCTCACACAGCAGCTGGGGCAGCATGGTGTGCAGTGTAATTTGGGTGGTTCAGCATCAATAGCTACTGATCATATGCAGTCTGGAAACATTCTTCTGGTTCGGGGCTAAGGGAGATGCTACCAGTAACGTGGCACTTCCAGCCATCCAGCAAATGTGAGGTCTGGAAAGACTTCTTAAAGTTTTCTTTGAGTACTGTGGTATCTGTTAATACCATTATTTTCCAGAGGGGGTAGCACTTAATGGAGTAGAATAGCTCTTGTTTTCAAAAGGCACTTGGAGTGGGCTGACAACTCTTTGGTAGAGAATTTGGAATACAATAAAGTCTGGTATCAGTGCAAATTAGAACACGTTATGTATTGCTTGTACAATTGCACACAGTGATGTGTGTGCTGCAGTTTGTGGACTCCCCTTGTTCTCTGCTCTGTGCTCTGGAAAACATAATGGCACTTAAACTTAATGGTTTATGTGCTGGTTAAGGTGACCTTTATTTCTCTAGTTAGTGTTCCGGCGCTTTTTGCAAAAATGCAGAATATTTCATTGCACAAAAAAAAAGAAAGTGAAATGCATAAAAGTGCAGCAACTTTTTGTGAACAAAAGGCATTTTTGTAAATAAGGGGATTGGTGAGTGACTGATTTGCACAGGAAAGAACTTGACTGGTATTTGGGGTGCTGAGTAAAAAGCTGACTGAGCTCCTTGTTGGCAAAGCATTTTTTAGGTCCACCGTGTTTATTTTTCTGTTGCTTCTATTTTTTTCAGCCCTTAGCTTAATCAGGGGCAGGGCGGGGAGTGAGGAAATGAGTGGGAAGCCTGAGAGAAATACAAATGTGTCAGAGCTCTGGATACACACAGAGCCACAGAATAGAGAGTAACTTCCCAGGACAGCAGTTGGAAATAAAGTTTAATGAGGAGACAGGACAGACTGCACTGACCATGTGCAGAAAGACAGATGTACTGACAAGCCCTGGCTGCACACATCCAGCCCCTTCCAACTCCTTACCTTTCTATTTACATGTAGCTAATCTTTCCAAAAATACCTTGATCCTTACCTTCTCCTGTCTTTGGTTCCTTCCCTCAAGGGAAGGAACTTCTTCGTAAGTTCTGAACTATCCTGTGTCGTATAAACCTCCTTCTCAATCCAAAGGGTGCTCAGGAGAGCCCTTTTGTTGTATTGTTGGCGTTTCTGCTGTGACAACCCTGAGAGAAGATGCTGCTGTGGCTCTTTTTCTCCAGGTAAATTCTTGGGGTCCCCTTGCCTGTTCAGCTTTGCTCCTTCAAGCTGAAGACTCCTGTGAGAGCTCAGAGTAGCCAGTGCATGGTATTGCTCAGGTTCTCCCAGTTGCCATTCTCTCTCTGGGCTTCTTTGTGAAGATGAAGCTTTTCTCACACAACCTGACAGCTCTTCCTCCCTGCAGCTTTCTCTTCTCCAGGCTGAACAAGCTCAGGAACCTCTCCCAGGGCACATTCTCCAACCCCTGCCCCTCTTGGTGACCCTCTACTGAACTCAACCCGGAGGGTCAATGTCTTCCATGTACCAGAGGTACCAAAACTGCGTGTGGCAATTCACACATGCAAATCAGGGGGATGTGATCTAATGTGATCTCAACTCCCCAGAGCCAAGGGGGTTACTAATTCCCCTCAGGCATTTTTCCTTGGTTAATAGGCAATTGTCCATTTAATAGAGCCCAGGATGCTGTGAGCAGCCTTTGCTGCCAGGGCACAGCGCTGACTGGTGTGCAGGTTGCTGGCTACCAAGACCTCCACGTTGTTTTCCACAGACCATTCCAAATAACCACCATCTCCTTCACGCTCTCAGAAGTGTGTTCCAGGAGGACTCATCATTTCCCCATAAACTGCAGGGAAGCTGACCAGCTTGCTTGATCCCTGCGTAGAACTTTTGACCTTTTTTTGAAGACAGGTACAGCGCTTGTCTTCCGTCTCCCTGGAACTCCACAACTGTTCAGAGATGACAGAGCAGCCTTGCTGTGATACCAGTCATGTATGTGAGAGAAGCAGCACTTCTTTTAATCCTTAAAGTCTTCTACAAAAATGAACTCCGAGTGAGCTCTGGCTCTTCTGACACCACCTCCGTATGCCTTGGCAGTGTTTCTGAGCTTCTCTGTTGTAACCTGTGATCTCTCACAGAGCTCTAGTCATTCAGGCGTCTTGTGCTGATGTGCTCATGGTCTCCCTTAACCCATGGGAATGAGCAGCAAGTGCCCAAGGACTGGATGAGCCTTGGCAGTCTGTCCTCAGCATCCCTGATCCAAGCCCAGGGGAAGTAACAAATCTGCCTGGACAGGGAGTGGTTTTTTTCCTTGTCATCTGGCTCTGAGCTCTCCACCTGAAGGTGCCAGACCCCAAGGAAGGGGCTCTGAAATGGTTTGGAGCCCTGGGCACAACTAATGTGGGTGGATATACCATCCTACTCTAGAGGAGTGGTTTGATTTTTGGCCACTTACTGAAATGTCTTTGGAAACAGGATGAAAACGGCCTTTGAGGCTTCATGAAGAAGCTGGAACAGGTTGCCCAGAGAGGTGGTGGATGCCCCATCCATATAAACATTCGAGGTCAGGTTGGACAGGGCTCTGAGCAACCTGTTCTGGTTGAAGATGTCCCTGCTCATTGCAAGGGGTTGGACTAGATGGCTTTTAAAAGTCCCTTCCAACTCAAACTGTTCTCTGATTTGATGACACTTGTCTTCCTTGGAATTGCCTCGGACAAACCTGTGTCTTGCTGGTCCCTTCCAACTCGATTCTGTAAGTCTAAGGGTGTGTATTGACAGTACAGATGTACTTGAGTGGATTTAAAGAGGTTTTCTGAATGGTGTGGTAGCATGTTGATTGACTTGACCAGAATCTGTGGTGAAACAGATTCCTTTCAGCCTTTTGTTTTTTTTTTTTAAAGAAAAATTATTGTATGTAGCTATATTTTTACCCTACAATTTAAATCTCCTTTCTTTGTGTTGCCTCATATAAAGGATTGATCTTTGCATGTCTGCATTATATAGATATAATTTTCTCTCCTTTGTGATTCATGTTCTGTTGCTCACATGAATAATTCTTCCCTTGTTCTCTACATTTTATTTTTCCAAGATAAATTATTTCATGCAACTGTACTTGAAGTGCTACATTTTAAACATTAAATTAACCTTGGATATGAGACATAGATCCGCAACACTGTACTAGGAAAGAATTTCTATTAAATAATTGACAGATTCTTTTAAAGCAGTGCTTAGGCTCTTGAAGGCTGTGACACCCACTTCAATTTATAGCATTTAGGACTGAGCAAAATGATGCATTTAGCTTGAACTTGGCTCATTAGTGCAGGCATTCATTAGAAATAATTCCGTTTCAGTTCTGCAATCGTACATTTTATTTAAAAACGTGAAGCAGTTTGTACTGACTGTGAACAGGAGTATAGGAAATTACTACTGAGACACTGAAAAGGAGTGTGAAAATACATAGTAGGAAAGAGTATTGCTCAAGGAAACTTGAAAGGCTTTGGAAATGTCCCCAGGTGGTTGCTGTAGGAAGCTCAGCCCTGTACTTTGATCATCACCTGGAGGTGGCATTGCTGTGTTTCTGAGCGTGGGTGCTCCCTGCTTGTGTCCTGGAGGTGATACCACATTTCCAACCCTGAGGACACGTGGCTTATTAATGAGAAGTTATTTCAAAGTACAAATAAATCGTGTCCATGGGATTCCCTTTCCCCAAACACAGACTGATGCCCTCACCCAAATCCAGCGGCCTGGTGGGGCTGGATTTCCCCTTGAAAATATGCACCAGTTCTTTCCAAATAGAATTTATTTTTGCATGGGCTTGAAATGTATTCTTATTCTTTACTGAAATTATGGACTCTGTCACAGCCAGGGAGGTCAGTCACAAGCCCATTTAAAAGAGATACCTTCTGGAGCCCTTCTGGAGCTGGGAATTGTGTTGGCAGCACTGCAGGCCTCTGGGGGTGGGCAGCTGTTTGTAGGGTGGGTGACCTGCCTTTGGCAGCAGCTTTGCAGATTCAAATTTGAGAGAATACAGCCCAGTTCTGAGGGTTTCATTAGCCTTATCACTTGGGTCCAATATTTCGTATGTATTGAAGTTGATTCACTATAAAGGATGCCAGAGGTGTGGGAATTTTCCCAAGGTCTTTTGTCGGAAGAGCCCCGTTCAGGAAATGCACTGAGTGTTTTTTGCCCACCCCCAAGTGCTCCTGTTACACTGTCTCCATCAAGCAATCCTGTTGATTCCCTGACTGGCCTCCTCCTTTTAATATTTTTCAAGAACTTCTTACTATGAAGTTGAGTAGCCATTGTAAGGTGCTCTTCAAATTAATTTCCACCCTCTTAATTTCTTGTTTAGGTGTGACCTGCCATGTGTGATGCTCTGCTGTTCTCTGCATGTGGGAAAGCTTTCCACTTTTTTAAACGCTGACCTTTTCCTTCTGACAGACTTCTTAACTCCCTGTTGAGCCAAGAAAGAATTAATTGGGATTTTTTTCTTCTTTTTTTTTCCTGTTGGTCCATGTTTTATCTGACCTTCTAACCCAGAATTCTGTGTAGTCCTTCAGTTGTTTGTAGATGTCATAGTTCCTCCCTATGGGGCTGTTCATCTTTTTTTCTTTTCTAATAGCCTTGTTTTTACATTGTTCCATTTCTTCACATGTTTTATCTAGTGCTTTTTTTCACTCACCTGCTCTTTTCTTAACAACCTAATTGTGTTGTGAACACCACTACAGAGCAGCTCTTCCAGCGACTCCACTTGAACTAGTTGCAAGCACCACTTGAGTCTAAATCCAAAACAGCATCTTTCACATGAATTCCTGTATAGGTTCTTCTAGAAGTTTTGGGTTTGCGGCTCTTGCTGATGAATCACCCACCCAGTCTGTGTGTAGGTGATTTAACTCCTCTTGTTGCTACCAATCCAGTATTTACACTTTCTGTGCTCAGCATTTCGTGATCACTGTCATTGCCCTGATGGGGATCAGCAGTGTCCTGTTCCGGGAAACTGGAATTAGATTATGGGGTTCCTAACCCCAGGGATTCTTCCACGCTTGCCTTTTCCTATAACATCTTCATGCTATTACACTCCCAATATGTATAATTCTCCAGATCCCCTTGTTTGACTGGAGCACAATTTGCCTGGTTGAGGCTGCTGCAATCCCAGCCCTGGGTACAGGAAGGTGGACCATCTTTCCTCATGTCTCCATTCTAGGTCAAAACCTCTTCCACTCATGTAGAACATCACCATGGCACTGATTTACCTTCCTCTGAGCCACCTGCTATGCCTCCCTGTTTGCACACCCTGGCCATTTAATGTTTGTGGGTGTAAATTAGGTAACAGGTCTGATGGGAGCCTGTTCTGCCATCTCCCTCCAGAGAATCTGTCATTTAAAGAGGAGAGTTGCAAGTATCATCTTGTTGTCTGTGTTTATCACACCTATCTTCATTTAACTGTTAGAAATCAGAGGGAGAAATGACTGGAAGAGTAAAAACAATAACAGCAAGAAATTTTGTAAAGCTTTTCTTGGAGGAGATGTTAAACTGATGCTTAAAAGCCATTACACTGCTTTTCTGCTCAGGACTACTGCTGTAAATCACTGCTGCAAAAATTAGCCTGTCAAAATTATACATGAAGAATGCACACTTAAGGAAAAACACACTAAAATACCACCCACCCTCTGAACACTTCAGTATCAAGGTAACTTTCTGCCGGAGCGTTGACTGAAACCAGCAGAATCCACAGGTGGATTCTGTTTATCTTGCTGTGTATTGTTCAGTAAGTGTATTATTAAATCAGAATCACAGAAACACAGAAAGGTTTGGGTTGGAAGGGACCTTAAAGGTCATTTCATTCCAACCCCCTGCCATGAGCAGGGACACTTTCCACTATCCCAGGTTGCTCCAAGCTTCATCCAGCCTGACCTTGGACACTTCCAGGGATGAGGCAGCCACCAAGCAGGACCCCTGAGGAAGGCGACTTACTGGCTGGAGTGGCTGGAATTTCTTTTTCCTGCTCTTCAGGTGCTTCCTGCTGACCTGTAATCCCTTTCCAGGTGCTGATCATTTATTGTTGGCCTTGGCATCAAACTGGTAGGAATGGAATGGATTGAAGTTCCCCTCTCCCATCAACTTTAGTTCAAAAACCTTATTATTATAGCCTCCGTTGTTATAGCCCCTGTTATTAAAACAAATCAAAAGACTTGTTTTAATAACTGACATGTTGGATTTGGCTTATATTTTCTTAAAAACTGTTTTGATGTTGGATTAAAAAGCTGTTTCATTTTGTAAAAAGAAAAGGCATGGCACGGCGCTTTTTTTTCCCTCCACGTTCTTCACTCCCAGTCAATTTAAGGAGGATTGGGAACAAAGGAGAGGGCTTCAAAAACCCTTCACTTCTGTACTGCCTGGTAGCCTTGACTGTTTCTCTAAAGGTCTGCACAGTATTCGAGAGTTACAAACAAAAAGCAAGTAATCACAGAGTTGCCAGACCCAGTTTGAAATACAGTATCACAGTCCTTTGTATAACTCATAAACTGTGAGTTATGGCGTTGTTTCAGTCTGGAACTTCATCCATCTTCTTGTCTCTCTCCCCTGGTAAAGCAGTCCTGGTTTAATGGGAACTTCAGCTTTCTGCTACAGAAAAGGTGTGGGACATAGGTAGGAATTAAATTTCTTAGAAGCACACGAGTGAAAGCCAACAATGTGTACTTGTCTACCACTGAGTTTTATAATTGCCTCTGAGGTCTTGAGGGGAAGGAGCTGTGCAATTTATAGTAATTTTGTTGTAATATTTCATGTAGGAATATGAAGTAGGCCTCGTTCTTCCTGAGCCCTGTTTTTAAGGAACTGCTGGAATCCTGAAGCAGATTTCACTGTTAACTGTACTCCTGTGTGTAATTACACGTGTGTCTTTTTTTGTACAATGTTGTTATTAGTTTCCTAATGTCAGGTTGTTGTATTCCCGTGAATATTGCATTTTAAACAGCTAAAAACTAATTTAGTTGAAATCTCTGGGACTGTTTGCTAATGCAAATGTTAAGGAGCAAGAGTCAGAGACCGTTGTCTCACCTTAATACTCAGAAAATAGTTCTGAACAAATGTTTGTCGTTATCCTGTTGGAAATGTGGAATCAATACAACTGAACAGCAGGACTGTACTTGGGGCATTCACACAGCACCTGATAACAGCAGGCTTTGTTGCTCACTGTTTGTGCAACCCTTACATGGCAGCTGATACCCTGTTTTTCCTCTATTCTGCCCTTTTTTCTTCCATCCTGTCCTACTGGATGAGCGTCCTGATGTCTCCTGAGATTCTTACAGAACTCTGTTGTCCTACTGTGTTTAAAGCAGAGGAGAACACAGGACATGGATGGATGCCTTTCTTATCATCCATCCTCTCTTCCCTGCATCCTATTTTAGATGACTATGCTTAAACCAAACTTTTTTTTTTTTCCAGTTTGTGATCTGCATTTTTGGTTTTCTGGAGCAGCTGTGCTTCCTGAGACCATACTACCATGGAAACAAGCTCCATTGGCTTGAATCTGTGGTAGCTTGGATGTCTTCCTTAGGATCCTGAGTTATGACACTCTTGATCTGAATTGAAGTTCATTAGTGAAAAGACATTTCCGTGCCTCACAAACACACTGCAATGGCAGATCTCTCAATTATTCATCTGATATCATCATTCTTCTTCATCTAATAAGCTCTTTCATCTCATCTCCATGCCTGGGCTTTGTCCAAGGACCTTAAAAAATTGTCAGCTGAGACCTTGGGCTTTACCAGATGTGGATCTTCTGCTCACCAGCTGGTCCAGCCTAAAGTTTGGTAGCAAAACTCAGGGTTGGCATTCCCTGTTGAAGCACCCACATCCCTGGTGCCTCCATTGCTTGCACCAGGATCTACAGATGCCTGTGGTTGATGGTCTGCCCTTCAGCTGCCAACACTTAGGTCACCCTCAGACGCACAGAACAGAGGAGATCTCGCACAAAATGTAAAAGATTAGGATTTAACACAGGGTAGAGACTGTGGTGATGAGGCACAGGGTCAGTCAGACGAGGCTGATGACCTGTTCACACATGGCAAATTCCATTTATTTCCCCCTTTCCCCATACACTTTGATCTCTTCCTTTCGCCACTCCTACATCCTCCTAAATGAACAACTCATCCTTAGTTACCTTTTCCCCAGGGGTTTAGTGTATCTGCATCCAAATTTGGTATTTCTGAAAGTAACTCGGCTCATTCAAGCCTTATGTGGGTGGCATTACCTGGCTCCAGCATTACCTGGCTCCTGGTGGCCTTGAAAGATCCTGGTCCCTAAATGGTACCTCTGGAATTTGCCCATCCCTCACTTAATTTCATCATATGTTAAATCCACCCATCCTCCACAGCACTGTGTATAGTTTTCTTCACTTTTTCACTCTGTTATTTATGTTCAGCAGTTTCTTATGTTGTGACCAGTAGTTTTTTGTGGTCTATTCAGTTAATAAACCTGACATCTTCTTACAGACCTTAACAAAAGCACTGTAAGTTTGGTGGTCACATAATTGTTTTTCCCTCTCAGAGATCCAGAGAAACTGATAAACTCCATGGGAAGAATTCACTGCTTCCAGTACCTGCAATATGGCTGTGTGGAAAATCAAGAGTATATTTTACTATTTAAATAGGAATTGGCACTGTTGTCGGGAAAATAATTAACTCCAAACCAGTAGGGAACAATAACACCCTTTGGCTCATGGACTGAGAAATAAACAAAATGCAGAATAAATTACAGGGGCAAAACACATGCTCTGACTGTAAAAACGATTTTCAAACATCCTTTTTCTCTTTTAAGATTTTTTTCCCTTAAGATACAACATATGTTTGATACAAGAGATGTTTTATTTTTCCGTGCATATCATTGCCAGTGAAATAAATTGTTGCCTTGTCCCTATCACACTTTTGCTGGCTTTGATGGCTTTTTTTAGGGCTCCTGTTCCAGACTAGTCTTGCTCTTTTATCTCCTTTTAAAACCTTACCTTTAAACATCACTTCTTGCAGAATGCAGTTGTTCTGATTGAGATATAAATAAGAAATTTTGATTTGAGATTAAGAGCCCCTTTCTTTTTTTTTTCCTTTTAGGAGAGGATTTTAGGAAAGGCTTAAGAAGATGGAGCAACCACAAAACCCCACCTTAGCATCCTTTCAGACACCTTTAAAGCTGTTAAGAATAAATCAAAGTGCTCTACTTGCTCAACTTTTGCCCTCGAATGTCTCACTCCGTCTCAAGCTTTTCTTCCTCCTGTAGGTTTTGAATTCAGGTGTGAGTTGATCACCATCATCTCAGGCCAAATTGTAGCTGATCTGTTTGTTTTACACACAGTTACACCAAGAGATTGGCATTTTCCTTAGTGCCATCCTATTGCCCCTTTTCTAAAGTGTGAATTCCTGCATGTCTTTGGAGCAGTTTTGTCTCAGGTGAGTAACAATGTCCTCCCTCCCATCTCTGCGGGGTGGCTCTTCAGTGCTCTGCAGGCTGCAAGACACTCTTTCCTTGCCCCAAAATGTGCAACCACCTTTCACCCCTTAAGGAATTCACCTGCTGTGGACAACATGGCCAATGGCTTTTTTTTTTTTTTTCTTTTCAGCTCTGAGCAAACTGCAGAAGGTTTTACATCTGTCCCTGAAAAGCTTTTCCTACTGCAGTTTTCGAAGGCTCTTTTTGTGGTTTTCAAAGGCTTGGCTTCTTCTTTTCCTTCTTTCCTTTTCTAGAGTGCATCACCATGGATTCATAGTATCCCAGAATGGTTTGGGTCGAAAGGGACCTTAAAGATCATCCAGTCCAACCCCCTGCCATGGGCAGGGGCACCTTCCACTATCCCAGGTTGCTCCAAGCTTCATCCAACCTGGCCTTGGACACTTCCAGGGGATGGAGCAGCCGCAGTTTCTCTGGGCAACCTGTGCCAGAGCCTCCCCACCCTCACAGGGAAGAATTTCTTCTTTATAACTTATCTAACCCTGCCCTCTGGAGTAACCTTGTCCTGTCACTCCATGCCCTGGCATCAACTTGAATGCCTGAAACGTATTATTTTATTGGGAATGAAAATTAAAAAAGGCAGAAAGAGGAAGAAAAATTAGAAAGGCATCTTCATGCAGACTGTATTTATGTAAATGAACTCACTCCTGAAAACCAGGTCATGAATGAATTGAGAACTTCTAATAAATCCCACGTGAAATGCTTCAGATTTTTAGCTCTTGCTTTTTTTCCCTCTCCTTTCCTCTGTCTTGTGTCTTAAGCTGAAGGTCAAGAGTAAAATCCTCACTAACAATTTGTTATGGATTTTCCATGGTAAGTGCTGCAAAAGAAACAGTAATTTACTGTTCTGATATTAATCAACATCAAAATGCACATAAAAATATCGCAGCGTGTTCAGTTTGTTGTAAAATAGGAGAGCCAGGGGAGTAAGTATTTGTTAAATAGTAACAAAAGAAATCAGCATTTAGGCAAGTAATTATTTGCTTCAATATAGAAAAGGTGGACAACTGAAATGATTTATGAGTATGCTAAGTGAAACATGAGGGATTTTTTAGTTCCTCACTGCAGTGTGACATTAAAACACTAGAGAGAGCTCATGATTCATGGTTTCTTTTTTCCAGAGGCTTATTTAGAGCGCTGAGCCTCCTCACGTTCTCCTCACCATAAATAAAAGGAAAACTTTCCATGAAATATTGCCTTTTAGTCCATATTATAGCAAATTCTTTGGCTAATTAAAGTCGAAATGTAATTTAATACAGGACTTCAAAGCTCTTCTCAATAATGAATTAACAAAATGCTGGTTTTTTCCAGATCTTCCTCTGCTGCTTATTCAAAATATTTTTTTTTTTTTT
>VXAY01006934.1:0-71318 GCA_013399855.1 Oxyruncus cristatus | reverse complement strand
TTTTTTTTCCCCTTTTTCCCCTTCTGGGAGCAGCACAGGCTTTTGAGTGTAATGTTAGAATTTTTATCATGCATTTTTGGAATATCTTCCCTGTCGTAGTGGTCCCAGCTATTCTAAATTTCCGCTGTGGTTTTCGGGAGCATTTGGGTAAATGAACCACAAGCAGGAGCAGCATTTCCGCTCCTTGATTGGATGAGCAGCTCTGGCATGAACAACATACTTGTGTGTGTACAGAGAGTCTCTGGAGCCTCAAATATGCACCCCTGAGATCTCCAAACTCATTTCTTATGAGTATTTCTGCTAAAAAAAGGAATGCTTGGATGTTTGCAGTCCAAAGGAAGTCTGTCCCAGGCTCCTGCAGGAATCCAAGCCCGCTTGCATTTGTTACACAGTGTTTGGAATCAGTTCCAGCCCACAGTTCACAAACTTGTTTGGGTTTTGTGCCCAGGCTGTGTGAGCAATTTAATTTCATTAAGAGCTGCAGAAGCCACATAACAATTGAAAACGGTTAATATTTGGATGGAGAAATAAGGCTGAAGTTGGGTTTCAGGCCTTGTGTGTGTTAAGAACAACCATATGGTTTCTGTGGTTGCTTTCCTGGCCATTTTTTCAGTCCCCAGCATTGCTACCATCAAAACCAAGGGAACCGTGCTCTGTATTTGCACCCCAGCCCTGGATAATGGCAAGTTGCCACATGGTCTTTTAAATACATTTGACTCAGAATTGGATTAACTGATCCAGACCCTACTGCAGGGTTTGGAGTCCAACCTTTGCAGGTAATTCCATGATTTGGAGCACCAAGAAGATGAAATCCTGTTGTTTTATAGACTAGATCTATCCAGGTCTGGTCTAATGAAAGGCCTCCCTACCCACAGCAGGGGAATTGGAACCAGATGATCCTAAAAGTCCCTTTAAACCCAAACCATTCCACTGTTCTATATTTCTATGATGCTGGATATTTTACAAGAAGGCGAAAGGCAATCTGCAGTGGACAGGTCTGACTAGACTTTGCTTCTATTCTTAAATATACTTTCAATGGCACCCAGCAGACCTTGTTTTGATTGGATTCTGTCTTACATGAACAGCAGTTCTGACGGTGAGGACATCCATCCATACTCTTTTAGAAGAGTTTAAAACCAAAGATTCACAGAAATTGAGTAGGGAGTGAGTGAGCTCAGTGAGGTCCGTAAAGGGTTTGGGTTTGAGAAGAATTCACAGCTTGTCTCTGTCTCTCACACATCAGCCTGGGTCACGCAGGTTTTGGTGCCCAAGTGAGCCTCAAGAGGAGATGATTAGTTTGTATTTTACCATTTTACCAACAACTTTCCCTGTGTTTTAGGTCAGGCTGAGGGAGAAAGACTCGTGGATCTGTAGCTTTCAATGACAGAGGCTTCGCAGGAGCGGGCTGTAAGTGCAGGAGGTCGGAGCACAGCACTGTACCTGCTTCCAAAGAGCTGTCTGTAGCCTCTTTATTTTCCCTCATTGTTTGTGGATGTTCTCCAAGTTTAGTCCTCTATTTTTTGAGACATGTTTCCCTTCTTATGTTTATGCATGAGCAAATATCTATTTACTCCAGCGTGGATAAGAGGCTGTAAGGTCACAGTTGCTGTTGACGTGAATGTCAGTTCTTTTGATTGCTCTGTTTTTCAGGGTGTTTATTCCCCTCTAACAATGCTGTTCCTTTTTTGAACAACTGTTCTCATTAGTGTTATGTTCTTTAATGATAATGTGTAATTGTTAGAGCCTCTGCCTCCCCCTGTGTTCATCCAGATGCGTGGGGAGGTTTTGTTTGTGGTACAGGATTGTTCAGTGAAAACATTCTTAGGAGTGGCGTTGAACTGGGAAGTGGAGTGGGAATTAAATAATTGATTACAACAGGAACATTCAGTTGGAATTAAGTACAGCTAAATTCATGAGAATGTGAGGGAAGTAAAAATTCTTTTTAATTGTGATTCTGGAGAAAAAGTAAGGCCAAGTCTTTCCACTTCAGGCAGTCTGTGATTTACAGTTAACCTACAATTAAAACATTCAGGTGTTAAGGTCATTCATCTTCTGTGATATCAAACTTGTTTTTTATTTGACTTCAATGTCAGTTTTGTTCTTCCCTCCTGTTACATACAATCCCTGAACCTTGAACCCCTTTCAAAATTCAGAGGTATTTAAAATTTGGATTTAAAATGTTTTGTGCCTCAGGGGTTGTTCCTACTTCACATGTTCATCTAATTTGAATGAAGACCTTGAGATCTGTCCAACCATCAAAGGTATTGGAATTTGCTCTTCTGAAGAAGCATTGAAATTTTTCACTGGGGGGAAGGGAAAGGTAAAATTACAATGGAAATTGTATCCTGCCTTTCCAGCAGCCCTAGCAAGCATTTCTTATCCTGTTTCCATTCTTACTGAAGTCATGCCTTCAATATTAGAAGCTTGTTATAAATTACAAATGTCCAGAAGGAAGCTCTGAAACATTTGTGTCTCTAAAATATTCCTGTGCTGTCTTTAAGATCATCACTCAAACTTTATCAAAAATATCTACGGTCTTATGTTCATGTTTTTGGAGAGAAGCTAATTATAGATTTTTTTTTTTTTTTATTTTTTTTTTTTTTTTTTTTTGGTGGAGGCACAAAGCCAAGATCATCATTACAAGGTTGCACAGTTTGTTGCCTGTTAGGCCTGGGGAGCAGATGGAGGAGGATGTAGGGACTCTCTCAAGTAGAACTGGCTGGGAAACAGTACATCTGCTTTGTGAAAAATAGGGACGTCTTGGAATATGTGTGGATGCTTGTGTGGAGCTGGGCATGGTGCTTCCATGATGGACTGGGGGGGAGAAAGCAGCTTTCCCACAACAGCAGGTTTCACTGTCACAGACAAACTCTCAGTGATGTCAGATGCTGTGTTTGCAGCGAGATCTGAGCCCAGGAGTTGTTGTCTCAGAGTGACAGAACAGAAAAGGAGAAGTGTGTTTGCATGTGCCATTTGCTTTAAAGCTTTTTTTAGTTGGTCTTGCTTATTTTTTAGCAATTTGAGAGAATAATACTTTTAGCCTAAAATTTCACAAGGGTGTGTAGTGATAGGACAAGGGGACACAGCCTTAAGCTGAAGGAGTGTAGGTTTAGATTGGATATTAGGAAGAAATTCTTCCCTCTGAAGGTGGTGAGGCTCTGCACCAGGTTTCCCAGAGAAGCTGTGGCTGCCCCACCTCTGGAAGTGTCCAAGGCCAGGTTGGACAGGGCTTGGAGCAACCTGGGCTAGTGGAAGGTGTCCCTGCCTGTGGCAGGAGGGGGGGAACTGGATGAGCTTTAAGGTCTCTTCAAACCCAAACCGTTCCATGATTCTGTGAAAATGTCACTGAGGAACTCCTGTACCCAGTTTTTTTTTAATAAATTCTGATTCATCGTGAGGTTCTTCTCAGTTGCACCCACTTCACATTGAAGGGATTTCCATGGTTCCGGCACTGAAGACCCTGTTCACGTGGCTCGTGGTCCTGGCACTGAAGACCTTGTTCACATTCAAGCTTCAGCTTGACAGGATGAGGGGTCTTGCTTGAGCCAACCTTGCCTCTGTTTGACAAGGTTGTAGGAAACGCAGAATTATAGAATTGGGTCTCTGCTTGTTAGAATTATAGAGCCATTTAGGTTGGAAGGGATCTCTGGAGGTCTCCAGTCCAACCCTGGTTCCAAGCAGGATTCACTTCCGAGTCAGATCATGAGCCTTGAGGGTTTTATCAGCTGAGTGCTGAAATCCCCAAGGACAGAGATTCCACAGGCACCTGTCCCAGTGCTGCACCAGTCTCATGTTGACAAAAGCTCTTCCTTAAATCCTCCCAAAATCCCCTTGGTGCAGTTTGTGTCCATTGCCTCTTGTCCTTCCGGCGTTCACCTCTGAGGATGGTCTGGTTTTGTCTTCCCTATAACCTTCCACTGGATAGCTGAGGGCAGAAATTCGATTCCTTGCAATAACCTTTCTAATTTGATGCAATTGGAACAGAAAAGGAGGATGAATGCAGCCAAAGGAACACTCAGGTTGCCCATATATTCATGGACATTTCTGGCTGCTGAGCCAACAGAACAGACTTCATCAGCACACCCATATCCCTCAGGTTAATTCCTCTAAGCAATGCACTAGAGAGAGTGGAATTTTCCTGCCTTTTTTTATTTTAACTGTTCTAAATTAGCTAATTACTTATGGCCCTCACAGATTTACAAGAGTAATTGCCTAATTTTATGATGCAGCACTATTGAAAACAAAGATTACTTGATCTAAATCACGTCTTGAAAAGGAAAGTCTTGCTGAAAGTGCTTGAATAACACCTGAGAAATACACTACCTAAACTCCAGCAGGTCACTGGGGAAGAACCAGTTTAGGACCTGGCCAAGCCAGCTCCTGGGAGTAACCACAGAGAACTGGACATGCACGAAACATGAGATCCCTCCATACACAGAGAAGGAAAGGAAGCGGAGGACAACTGAGAGGACACAGGTAAGGAGATCCAGAACAGTGTTTGATTTAAAGGCCTTGATGAACCCTTCATGCTAGTCAGCAAGCTGAGTTCAATTTCCAACAGACTTCTCATTTTTTCTGTTTCTCTCTCCACTTCTAGTCATTCAAAACCACTGCTCGTTCCAGCACTATCGACCCTGAGATGAATTCAATCCACTGTAGCTGGTGCAAGGCACTCCATCCTCTCTCTTTTTGACTGACAGCACTTTTGGATGATTAAAGCCCTTGGGCACTCGAGAAGAAGTGCCTATAATTGAAAAAAAAAAGTAAAACACAACATTATAGGAATTTGTTCTCTTGCCACTGTCACATTCTGCTCAAGCGTTTTTCTGACTCTCCTCACAACCATAAAATGTCATCATGGCTGTTGTCAATCAACAAGGGGCTTATCTACCCCTCCATGGGACATCTGATGTGCAAGTGAGAAGTCCCAGTTACTCTCTACGTGTGGCATTTTATCCCCTTGTGAGGACACCAAGCCAGATTAGCCCCCAGCTAAATTTCTATCTGCCTTTGGTACTGGTTCAGCACATCAAAATGGACTCTGGAGGCAGGCGGTTTTAGCTTTGAGTCAGTTACAATTTTATTGTGTTTAATCACTTCAGGGTCCCCTTTTCATGGAGGTGCTGGGAGAAATAATAATAGGCTTTTCTGCATGTTCATTAAATCTGTACCAAAACCAACCTGCCTCCAAAATAAGAGACTTTTGTACTGAGAACCTCTACCCCGAAGGTAAGATCATGTATTAAATGTGCAAGTGCTGCGTTTTCTCAGCAAAGGGAATCCAGTGGATTGAAGACCACAACACATCAGGTAACTTAAGGAGCTCGATGGATTCCTCCCTGCAACAGGGATCATCTGACTTTGAACAAGGTGTTGAACTTCTGGGTGGCTGAGCTGGGTTGCCTTGCCAGTGCATGAGGAAGGTGGCATTTAGTGAGTGATTTGTGCCCTCTGTTTCAGAGTAGTGTCTCAAAACGGGGGGGATAAGTCACCCCCTGGAGATGCCAGTCTCCCCATTTCCTGGTAATGGAGTTCTAGAGGAATACTTGGGACCCAATAGCCAGATACACTGTCCCAGCTGAGCAGCTGGAGCTTGCTGTCCACCTTCAGAGGAGTGAGAAATCAATGGAGTTGTTCTTTCTCTGGTCATATTTTAGTTAATTTAGCAAACCTTGGTCAGACCAAACAGTTAAACAACTAAACAAACAGGATATTCCACTGAAACTTAAAGGAATCATAGAATGGTTTGGGTTGAAAGGCACCTTAAAGATCGTCCAGTTCCACCCCCCTGCCAGGGACACCTTCCACTATCCCAGGTTGCTCCAAGCCCTGTCCAGCCTGGCCTTGAACACGTGTAGGGATGGGACAGCCACAGCTTCCCTCGACAATGTAAAGGAAGAACCTGAGCGTGTCACAGAGGTAAGAGTCACAGAATTTGCTGAGTTGGAAGGGACCCATCAGGGTCATTGAGTCCAGCTCCTGGCCGTGCACAGAGCACCCCAAGAATCACACCCTGTGCCTGAGGACATTGTCCAAATGCTTCTTGAACTCACACAGGTTTGGTGCTGTAACGACCCCCCTGGGGAGTCTGTTCCAGCACCCAAACACCCTCTGGGTGGTGATACCCTCTCTTTTCCTCATATCCAACCTAAACCTGCCCCGACTGAGCTTCATGCCATTTCCTTGAGTCCTGTCACTGGTCATGAGAGTGAAGAGATCAGGTCCTCCTCCTGTTCACTTCCCCAGGAAGCTGTAACTGCAGTGAGGTCTCACTTCAGTCTCCTCTTCTCCAGCTGAACACACCAGGTGCCCTCAGTGTCCTCACAAGGCTTCAGATCAAGGCCCTTCCCCATCTTCATTGCCCTCCTTTGGACACTCTCTAATGGCTTCATATCTTCCTTAAATTGCTGTGCCCCCAACTGCCCCAATATCCCAGGTGAGGCCGCCCCAGGTCAGAGCAGAGCGGGACAATCCCCTCCCTGGCCCATCCAGCGGTGCTGTCCCTGATGCCCCCCAGGACAGGGTTGGCCCTCCTGGCTACCAGGGCACTGCTGACTCATTGCCCACTGGCCACCCACCAGGACCCCCTGGGCCCTTCCTGCAGCTCCTCTGCAGCCTCTCATTCCTACACACAACCAGGGTTTTCCAATCCCAGGTACAGAATCCGGCACTTCCCCTTGTTAAACTGGAGTAAGAGCTGCTCTCCTGTCTTACTCAAGGAAGAGATTGTCTTTCTGTTGAAGTGGTGATCAGTAGCAGTGACAAAACAGAGATACAGAGGCCTGTAATATCTGTTTATAGCATATTTTTTAGTATTTTCCAGTGAATTCAAAGTGTCAGCCTCCTGTAAAAGAAGGATCACTCCGATACAAGGTGCTGATATGTCCAGACTTTAAGATGTTGACATTGCAGCTCTTTTATCAGTATTTTCTGTTGTGGCTCCTCTACTCAAACAGTGTTTTTTCAGCACCAGCCATCCCACTGCAAATTGCTATGGCAATAGGAATCCAGCACAGAAACAGTCCTTCCCAAGCATGTAAAGATTTATTTACCCACATTATTCGACTGCATACTTTCTCATGAATATTTTTGGGGTGTCTGTCTCAGAACGGAACAAGCTGAAAAATTGCATTCAATGTGAAATATATGGATGACAAAATGACAGGTCCTAGATGCCCAGTCATCCCATGGGGATTGACTTGCAGAAAGTAGGTATTCTACTTATTTCAGAAACTAAGGATCCTTCCAGTGACAACAGGCCACTTGGTCCCTGATGGGCTCATTTACTTTTCTGGGAAACAGATCACTCTGGAGCCCAACATACTGATGTAGGGCAAGTCTACCCTGTAAATCAGCTTGACTCCCTGTTTTCTGTGGTCTGTGATTGACCATATTAGTTGATTCCCAAGCCCTTTAGAAGAGGCAAAAATCATCTCCTTTGTGAGTGAAGCTTGGATTTGGTCCATTCCAGGATTTCCATCAGTATAGGCTGGCCTCTGAATCATGTGTCCTCCAGTTTACGTCTTAGGAACCTCTGCTCAGCTGCCCATTCTGCAGGAGCTTCTCCCTGGTGTACCTGCATTTAGCACAGAAGTAGCATTAAGGGTGAAAAAAAAAAACAATCAAAACCCACACAGAACACCTTTTGGTGTGTTCAGACTTCTTAAAGTCCAAATGTTTGAACAGAAGAGTTGCCTTGTAGAAATTCTGTGCTGCTCCTAAAATGAGGATCCTCCAAAATACTCTGCTGTATTTTAGATGTGCTTCCTCGGCACTGCTCTAAGTCCTGTAAATCACCCCATATTGCCTGAATGCCACTCCTGAATCACAGACTGAGGCTCCTTTTTGCTTAAAACATTTTACCAGAGTTTTCTTTAAGATGCTTTCAGTGCATACGTTTGGGTGCAAATAGATAGGGCTGAATTAAGCGCGGTAGAGCGCTTCCTTTCCAATTAAATCAGCCATGTCATTTATCACTCTTTTATTCACAAACTCATATTTCAACCAGTGATTTTTCATATTATCTTTTAATTAAAGCTGATTTACACCCCCGTGGAAGCTCTTAAAATGAACTGCCATTATCATAAGTCCATAATCAATCACTTATGGTGTATGAACAGACCAGTAACTGGAGACTTTTTTCCCCCGACTATTTATTGAGGAACACTTGTTAGATTTCCCTGTTTATGAGCACCTCTCTGTTCTGACAATGAATCTCAGAAACCAATCTGAGTCTAAACATTTGTAATTTACAGCCCAGCCATAGAGCAGTGATGGTGGCCTGTGTATTTACTGGAAAGTGGATTTATACCATACTTAAACACACTTTGGAGCAAAGAATGGAATAATTATGTGACTTGATTTTCTGCTGTGAAAATATCTTCTGGGAGGAACAGAGGAAGCTTTCCATGAAGCTTTGAAGAGGTGTAGAGTGAAAGAAGCAGCTGGTTTTGGGGTGCAATATAAAATGACTTGACCCCTCCCCTCCATCCAAATTTGACACGCTCATCAAGGAGTGTCATAATCTAAAGGGCAATATCATCTGCATTTCACTGTGCTTGTGGTACATCCAGTTCCATCAAACAGAAAAGAAAGACTTTTGAACAAGTTGATTAATACAAAAGAGCATTTATAGAAGCCCAGGTGTAAAAAACTGACAGAAAGTGTGGGCTCTTTTTTTGATTTCTGTTTTCTGGGTCGTGTTTCAGGTGTCAGCTGAAGTTGCTCCCTGAAACATAAAAATATGTCACTTTGATATCCTTGATGTCACTAACCTGGTGAAAGGTTTAGCCACAGAATCTTAGTATGTTGCAAAAATCCTGGTCCTATCTCCTCTAACCTCAGCACTGCTGGAGCTCTTGGTGAGATGATTATATTTAGTTTGTTGGCTGGATGCAGCCAGGTACCATCTTCTCTTTCGTGGCACTCCAGACATAGAACATTTCTGGCTCAAGCTCATTTTTTGGATGCTTTTTGTATTGCACTGGCATTGGCTGAATTTCTTTCCATTGCTTTTTTTCATCACCACAATAAATTGACAGTAATATGAAGATGGATGAATGAGTATGATTCCAGGAGAAAAGCTAATCTGGCCATATGTGCCAGAGACTGTCAAGTGTTTGAGAGAATTATGAATATTTTAGTGCAAAAGCAGCAATTTATCATTCAGAGTTGTGCCAGGGGAGGCTTAGATGGGAGTCAAATGCTGGAAAAGGCTTCCTAGAGAGATAGTTGATGCTCTAAGACTGTCAGTGTTTAAGAGGCATCTGGACAATGCCCTTACCTTGACTGTTGGTCAGCCCTGATTTGGTCATGCAGTTGGATTAGATTGTCATTGTAAATCCCTTCCAAATTAATATTTGATAATTTATACAACAATATTTTTAATGTAATTTGGAAAAGGTAGCATTTTGTTAATCACAGAATGGTTTGGCTTGGAAGGGATCTTCAAGATCATCCAGTCCCATCCCCTGCCATGGGCAGGGACACCTTCCACTAGCCCAGGTTGCTCCAAGCCCCGTCCAGCCTGACCATGGACACTTCCAGGGATGGGGCAGCCACAGCTTCTCTGGGCAACCTGTGCCAAGGCCTTCCCACCCTCACAGTAGACAGTTTCTTCCTAATATCCAATCTAAACCTGCCCTCTGTCAGTTTGATGCCATTCCCCTTTGTTCTATCACTAAATGTCCTTGTAAAAAGTCCCTCTTCATTTTCTTTCCTTTTCCAATCTGTTTATCCTTAATATCCTTAATAGGATTGCATGATTTGGAACATGATGCAGGAAAGACGTCTGAAACCTTTAACATTCCTACAAGTTCTGGGAAAATCTGTGAAAATTGCAGTCCCCTGTGCTGGTGCAGAAGACCAGCTCCGTTTCCAGCTTCCAGAGATCCTGCATGAGGGGGGAAACACTACGGATGCTCTGACAGCAGAAGAGCTTTGCTCAGAGCTGAGCCTTCCTTGGAGCAGGACAACATGAACAGAAGAAATAAAAATCATATTGCATGTGATTTTTTTTTTTCTTAGAACCTTCCACATAGAAACTACTTTGGTTCTCCTTTGGAATGAAGTCGACACAGCACATTGAGAGTGAGCAGGAACTTGGACTTCCCACCCTCAAAACACAAAAAAACCCCCACCCCATAAAAATGGAGAGAGCAGTATCTACCCAGGGGCTGATACTGGCCGTTTTCAGCTGTTATAAAAATGTGCCAGAAAGATGCTGTGCAGCCTAATTGAGGGCAATTCATTTAAAATGAGTAAATAGTCCTGCCCATACAGTCAGCTGGGGGAGCTTGGAGGGCTGTGGCTGGACAGAAACCAAGGCCCGTGTTGCAGCTCTTTTTTTTGGTTTTTTTGGCTGCTCTTATAACGTAATGAATTAAATAATGTAGTCAAAGGCTGTGGTTGTAAGCTGTTGGTGATGGCTTGCCAAGCATACTGTAATAGTAATTAAGACACAAAAGGCAGTAAAAATGTAGATAATTACACCATGTGCAACATGCCTTAGTTGTTCTCTGCAAGAGTCAGAGGAAATTTGCCGGGTGAAGTGCTATTTCCTTGGATTGGAGATCCAGTCAGGTGTTCTGTTTTTCTTCAAAGTATCATCTTCTAATACCTTCAAGAGGTGATGGATCAGAGAGCAATGATTCCTCCTGGGAAAATCATATTTTTGAGAAGCATTTCAGTGCCCTGATACACTCAGAGAATGATCACCAGCCTCTGCGGGAAGCCAACATGATGAAAGATCCATTTTCCAAAACTGTAATAGGGTTGGTCACTGGTTAGTCTTGCTTTAGCCGAGGGTGAATTACCAGAACATTGTTTTCCCTCCTGAACTGTGTCCTTCCTCTGTGTGATATATTTCCTGTGACTGCTGCTCCGGTTTGTGTTGACCTTGGCAGCTTGAAAGCAAACAGCAACTACTGCAAGTCCTGTAGTTGATCTTGTCAGTAAAAGCCATGTAAGTAGTTGGTTTATTATCCAGATAACACGGTAAAAGAATTGCTAACAGAGAGTCCCAGGAGTTAAGCATCTATTGCCATAGGGCAGGAAGCAGAGGAAGGTGCTTTATGACTTGTAGCTGCATCCCGAGTCCATGTTTTTGCAGTGAGAGAGAGAAGAACACAAGCATTTAACTCCTACAGTTGGATGAGATCTAATCCTACTGGATGCAAAGAAGAGGGATGATTGGCTTCTAAACCCCTTTCCAGAATTAAGCCTATGACTTCAAGTTACTACTTCTCATTTATTATTGGGTTTATTACTATTGTTGTTGTTTTTATTGTACTTGTGGTATATTGCTGTTGTTGTTGTTATTATTGTAATTATTATTATTATTATTATTACAAGCAGCTTTAGCTGCACCCCGAGTGCCAGAGGAAAATCGCTGACTGGACAGGGCATTTTTGTCCAGACCAAATGCTGGAGCTGGTCACCAGAAGTTGACCTCAGACTAAGTGCGTGCTAATGATAAAATATTCATATGTCCGCTGGTACTGGACAAAAAAACCCCAACATTGTGGCCAGGAGCCAGAGCACCACTGCTTCACAAAGAGATAATGCAGTTCCATGTGCACTTGTGTGTCAAGTGCAACAGCAGTTTCTCCAGTGCTGTTTCTCCCAGGAAATCTGACCTCAATGGGGGGACAGAGAGAGCAAAAGGAGGGAGACTGGGATACTCAGGACTGTAATTCCATCTTGCTTTACTCAAAAGCAACCAGAAGGCCACCAGCTAAGTGTACTGTGGTGTAACCCTGGTTACATCAGTAGCAGACCTTGCAGCTTCCTTTAGTGTTCATTTTTATGGTTGTTGTCTCAGCAGGATTTAACAGTAACTTGGAACCACAAGTGATCAACTCAGAGGAGAGAATTATTTTTAATTAGCTGTAATTGAATTTGGAAAGGATTACATCAGTGGTCTGAGATGATGAATCACTCAGAGCAGCTAATTTCTCTGCTCTCCTGACTCAGTTACCAGAATTTACCTTCCTCTCTCTCCTACTTTTTCATCATAATTGAGACTGGGACGATGGAGAATTTCCAATCTCTGCCCTGGTGAGAAGCTCCAGGGGCGCCTGACACAGAAAAGAGTCTCTGCCTCAGGAACTGTGCTCTCATTCGTGATGTGTTATTATTTGATGTGAAAACTGCCCAGACTGGGAGCTGCCTGCCCCGTGGAATTGCAGCTGAGCACAGAGATCACAAGGGGAGCTGGAGGAGGTGGAAGTGAGTCAATTGAAAAGAAAAAGTAAAAGCAAGAATGAACCAGCCTCGGATGCCCTGACTTAAATACAAAGTCTCTCTCCTTGAGACCTTTCTTGATCACCCTCTCAAACTGTGATGTGGCACAGTGGACTAGAAATCGTGAGATTTGGCTTCCCTGGTGGAACAGTTCTCAGGGCTGCATGAGAATGTGGTACTGTGGATTACCTTCCCTTGCCCTTCTGATGACTTTTCAGTGAGAACAAAGAGGAAAAGGCAGGTGCAGAAGGAAAGAGCTGTTCAATGAAGTTTCTGCTGACCTACAGCTTGCTGGAGCAGAGCAGAATGGACACTGCACCATTTCATTCCCTGGAGCTTGGGCAGGAGACAGAAAGATGCTCCTCAGCCCTGCTGAGGGGCTGCAAGGATCACAGGCAATCCAAGCACAGTCTGTTGGGTTCTTTCTCTCTCCACTTGCTGTTCCACCCTAGCACAGGGATTGCTTGTCCCCTTCCACTCTGCTCTGCCCTCAGCCAGTCATCACTTGGGTGACGTGTGCCTCCATTTCCCAAAATCCAGCAGTTTTCTGCACTATTCAGTCTCTGGGAAGCTGGGAAGGCCACAGGTGGCTTCAGAAAATAGCTTTTCACCCAAATGGCAGTATGAGATTGTTTTTCACACTAACTGGGGTATGAAAGCATCCCTGTGCAGGGGAAGTGGGGGAGAAGAATTGGTCATCTCATCTGCCCTCCATGTGCCTTGTGCTCAAAATAAACGGTCATAGAATCACAGAATATGCTGAGTTGGAAGGGACCCATCAGGATCATTGAGTCCAACTCCCAGCCCTGCACAGGTCACCTCAGGAGTCCCACCTTGTGTTTGAGATCATTGTCCAAACTCTTCTAGAGCTCTGTCAGGCTTGTTGCTTGTGACCACTTCTCTCGGGAGCCTGGTCAGTGCCCAACCACCCTCTGGGTGAAAAAATTTTTCCTGATACACAGCCTAAACCTCCCCTGGCACAGCTTCACGCTGTTTCCTTGAGTCCTGTCACTGGTCACAAGAGTGAAAAGATCAGTGCCTGCCCCTCCTCTTCTCCACATGAGGGTGTTGAAGACCCCGATGAGGTCTCCCCTCAGTCTCCTCTTCTCCAGCTGAACAGACCAAGTGCCTTCATATGCTCCTCACACGCCTTCCCCTCAAAAGGCCCTTCACCACCCTCATTGCCTCCTTTGGATGCTCTGTAATGGCTTCCTGTCTTCCTTATATCGCAGTGCCCAAACCTGCCCCAATATTGCAGGTGAGGCCGCCCCAGGGCAGAGCAGAGCGGGACAATCCCCTCCCTGATGTCCCCCAGGACAGGGTTGGCCCTCCTGGCTGCCAGGGCACTGCTGACTCAGGGCCAACTGCCCACTGACCTGGACCCCCAGGGCCCTTTCCTGGCACTGCTTTCCAGCCTCTCATTCTCAGTGTGTCAATACATCCAGGGTTGCCCCATCCCAGGTGCAGAATCCAGCACTTGCCCTTGTTGAACTGCCTATGGTTGGTGACTGCCCAGCCCTCTGATCTGTCAAGGCCTCCCTGCCCTCAAGGGAGTCAACAACTCCTCCCAGTTTAGTGCTGCCCACGAACTCACGTAGTGTTGCCTCAAGCCCTGCAACCAAGTCATCGATGAAGATGTTGAAGAGCACAGGGCCTGAGATGGAAGCCCTGTGGAACTCCACCAGTGACAGGTGCCAGCCTGATGTCACCCCATTCACTGTCACCCATCACATAGCACAGTTTTCCAGCTGTGTGCCGGGCATTTTGTCCGGAAGGACCCCGTGAGAAAGAGACAGTATCAAAAGCTTTGCTGAAGTCCAGAAAGATTTGGACCTAGATCAGCTAGGTGGGTTACCCTGTCGTGGTCTTCATATTGCACTCGTCACTCGTGGTTGTGGGGCCTGGCTGGAGCAATTCTCTCACTGGGTTATGCTCTTTGGGCTGTGCCTACCCTGAGGGAATGCTTGGGAGGGCTCTGATATGCTGAACGTGGTGCCAAGATTGAGCTGCACCCTCGGAGGTGTCTCCAACAGTGTCCTGGCAGAGTTCTGTGGGAGGCTGGAGCTCTCCTTTTGCTGTATCCCTTGGAGAAACCCATTGTGCATCCCAACCTGTGAAAACAGCAGGGTGTTAGCCCACACCTCAGAGTGGGAATGCTCTTGTAGAGTGTGGAAAGCCTCTCACACAAAACTGAATTTTTTTCCTGCTACCCTGTTATTAGTGTTGAAGTTTTTGATAGTAAACAACCACTTTCATTGCCATTCTCGTGGATCTCATCTCATTTTAAAGCACTCCACTGAAAGCAACCACCTGGAGCACGACCATTTCATCCTATCAATTATTTCTTTTGTGAGGCAAAACTACTGTCATTTTTGTTTTAAACATAAAAATAATGTGTTCCTTGGCACTTACAAGTTATGGGAATCACATTTTTTAATGTTTCGAAACATCAGCTTCATCACAGCTGTAGCGATTTTCTTTGGCTGGAAAGTTTTTTTTCTGTCAATGCCCTTTATGCACAACAGTGCATGCATGGCCTTTTTCAAGAGGGAGAAAGGACTTTTTGAATAAGGGAGATGTTTTTTGTGTCAGGTTTCTTGACATGTCTCATCAGCACAGCAGACAAAAGTGTCGGTGAAAGTCTAATTGGGTGTAGGGATAAGTGACTGAAAACTATCCAGAGCAATGGTCAGTGGAGAGCTCTTGGAGCTGGGTAGTCACCTGGAGACGCTGAGGAGGGCGGGACACAGCCATCCAGATGTGTCTCACCAATGGAATCATGAGATCCTTAAGGTTGGAAAAGACCTCTGAGATCACTGAGTCCAACCATTAACCCAGCACTGCCAGGTCCATCACTAAACCATGTCCCTCAGGGCCACATCTACACAGGTTTTTTAACACTTCCAGGGATGGTGATTCCACCACTTCTCTGGGTAGCCTGTTCCAATGCTTGATAATCCTTTCAGTGGTGAAATTTTTCTTAGTATCCAGTGTAAACCTCCCCCAACACTGAGTAGAGGAGAACGGTCACCTCCTTTGAGCTGCTGGTGATACTTCTCCTAATGCAGCCCGTGATGCTGCCAGGGCACATTGCTGGAACCCTTTGAGCTTTGTGTCCTCCAGGACCTCCAGGGCATTTCCTGCAAAGCTGCTTTCCAGCTGCTGAGTCCCCAGCCCATCCCAGTACATGGAGCTGTAGGATTTTGCATTTGCCTTGGCTGAAGTTCGTGAGATTCTTCTCTGCCCATTTCTCCAGCCTGTGGAGGACCCTCTGAATGGCATCACAACCACCCATCTGGTGTATCAGTGGCTCCTCCCAGTTCTGTAATGCCTGTGAACCTGCTGAAGGTGCCCTCTGTCTCAACCTACAATCACTAATTAATAGATTAAACAGTATTGGCCTCAGGATCAACCCGCTGGGATGTAGCACTAGTGCCTGGTCCTGGGTAGCCTGTTTGCCATGGATTACAAACCCTTGGAGTTTGGTAGCTCAGACAGTTTTCAATGCACTGAATTGAGGGTCTTGTCAGGATGCCAGGACTTCTTTTTATGCACATGGGGAACTTATTTGGCCCTGTTTTCTGGTAGTTGGCAAAGAAACCTAAGCTGGAGACCCAAGCTGTGTCTCTGTGGTCAGCAGAAGGGTGCCCAGGCCCTCAGGAGGACCCAACATCTCTGTGTTGCTTAGAAGAAAAGATGATCCCAGTTAAGCATCTGATGTCACACTGGGTCAGTCTGGCCTGTTTTCTCTCTGGGTTTCCATTTTCTCATTCATCCTTTTGTTGTCTCCCCTCCCTGAAATGTAAGATTTTGGACAAGTGCTCTCTGCCACCTCCTGGCAGAGACAAGCTCCTGACAGCTTTGCAGTATCTTTAATATTTTGATCTTTGCAGTTACCTTTGATAACTGACCATTTCTGCTCTTCCATCACCTTGTCACTTGGTCACTGGTTTTCTCATTGACTTTAGTGGGTTACTCCCAATATACCTCTGGTGAGAGAGGGATTTCAAGCTCAAAACTAGGGAACAATTCTTAAAAAAAAAAATAAAACCCACATTTTCTTTAAGCCCAAAATCTGCCTGTGCATTAGCAAAGGCAAAGCACATCTTCAGGATTCAGCGATGGCAGCATCAGTAGCAACGACTTAATGACATCGAGGACAGAAGTGACTCTCTTTGGTTGCCAGTGCTAAATTGCTTCATCCCCAAGAGTGACATTTCTGTCTGGGAAATGCGTTTTTCCTCCATATTTTGTATCTTGATTTAATATGGGTGTTATCATGCTCACATGGTACATACGAACTCCCTGTGGTATCAGTTTAAAACAGAAGGACACTTTAATTATGTTTGTGGTGGGATGTGGTCAAGTGAGATGTTAATGTTTGGTCAAGCAGAGGTTTCTTGATGCCATGTGAACCTTCATTGTGCTGATGAGTCACTTTTGAGTAGATGTAGAAAATGCAGATGTAGTGAATAAATAACTGGATTTGCATCAGGGGGCAGATGTAATATTTTCCTGTAGAGACCCTGAAAATAGTTGCTTAAACCATTCTGATAAGGGAGATAACAATCAGATTTTTAGTACAGCTCTGAGAAAATAGGCTGTTATAACTCGAATCTCAGTAAAATTTTACCACTGTGAGATGAGTTGGCTCTCAGGTTGCATTAAAAGAAAAAAAAAAAAAAAACAAAAACAAAAACCAAAAAGGCAGGAAAAAAATATAATTCTTGTAAGGATGAATTTGTGGCCAATTTCTGATCCAATCTGCAAGACCAAATTTGAGGCTGCCCTGAGAACAATGACTACAAAGAGGAGGCAAAATTACCAGTACTAATGCAATTGCAGTTCACATTTACAGGCAGGATTAGCACTGAATCTGATACAAACCCTTCCTCTGCTGTTCCAGGCCTCCTGAGAACTCAGAGGATCACTCAGTGGATGTGAAGCTGTTCCTTGCTGCAGAAGACTTTGAGGTGAGGCTGTGGCCAGTGCGTGAGTAGCGCTGGTGTAACAACATCCTGATGGGGGGCAGTCTGTGTGTCGGGGCCGAGGTGCTGCTGTCGGACACTTTCACATCTTATACGAAGCCATCAGGCTGTAGGAGAGGGAATTTTCTGTCTGGCTTGGGCAAAAATAGTCTAAAAAGCTTTCCCAGACTGGTATGAAGGACAAACAGCCTGAAGCTCTGCTCCAAAGAGACCAAAGACGTCTGGACTCTGTTCTCGGGTTGAGGATAGGGCTTTTTGTGTGACCCTTTGCAGAAGCCTTTTAGTCATTTTGCCCCTCGAGTCTTCCAGCATGAAACAAGAATAACTGTCCCTGTCTCGCTCTCCTTGACTCTTTTCCACTCAGTCTGCAAGCTTTTGGCACCAAGCTGTTCTCCAAAGGATGCTACAGCAGCTGGAGCAACAAAGCTCCATCTCATCAAGACCCCTGACGCTGACATAATTAATAGAATTAATTGGTATTTCCATCCTTCCCTGGAAGTGTTTAATTTTGCAGAGCACTTTGGAGGGGACCTTCGGCCAGAGGCACTGGCAGGGGTGGTTCTTTTTTTTTAAATCTTTTTGTTAACTGTGCCAGTTGTGACCAAACCTTTTGCCTTAAAGGAGGTTTTGTCAAGCCATGTGACTTGGGGAGCCAGTACTGGGTGTAGAACTGACCAGCAAGGCTGAAAAACCTTCAGGGTTTTGTTGAATGAGCATGGAGGGAATGAGCATGGGGAATCCTTTGCTTTCAGGGAAAATATCCTATTTATTGCATAGAAATTTCTAACAGCAGTTGTTGAAGCACTTTTTGAAGGACCAATGTTACCTCCGTGCTCTTGGTGCTGATAAATCATCATGAACTGCACTGGACAGACACAGAAGAAGTAATGCAAATTCCAGGTAACATAATCTCAGCTAGGAAGGTTAAATACCTGCTAAATAGCTAGAAAATGGGATTAATATCACTGCAGTGACTTTGTCTTCAATAGATACATATAATTTTGTCTAAGTAGTAAGAATATTTGTTGATACTGAGCTGCTCTGAATTTAATTTCTATTCTCTCCTGAGAAGGCACCTGAATACATATTGAAAAAATTGCTTATTCTCTCGGAATAAATGTATTCATGCTCTTACAACACATGGGGACAGTGTAATTTCTTGTCCTTACCTAAAATTTACTCAGAAAGAAAAAATTAAATCCACCTCTTCTACATGGACAGGCTGAAGGGGTTGGGGTTTTTTCATCCTGGAGAAGAAAAGGCTCCAGTGAGACCTTAAAGCCCTTTCCAGTGCCTAAAGAGGCTTCAAGAGAGCTGGAAAAGGACTTTGGACAAGGGCCTGGAGGGATGGGACAGGGGGGAATGGCTTCAAACTAAAAGAGGAGAGATTTAGATTAGATATCAGGAAGAAACTATTTTCTGTGAAGGTGGGGAGGCCCTGGCACAGGTTGCCCAGAGAAGCCGTGGCTGCCCCATCCCTGGAAGTGTCCAAGGTCAGGTTGGACGGGGCTTGGAGCAACCTGGGATGATGGAATGTGTCCCTGCCCATGGCAAGGGGGTAGGAATGAGATGATCTTTAAAGTCCCCTTCAACCCAAGCCATTCTAGCAGGGAAACAGTTTTATCAGTGTTTCCAGGAAAATGCTCTGGTGCTGAAGCAAAGGACTGGGCAGCTGTGGTCACCTGGGCCCCTCTTCCCAGAGCAGCCAGCTGCAGTTACAAAACTGGGAGCTTTTGACTTGAAGCTGAGCTTCCTCATGGTTGAGATTCGCCACAGCCTTTCACAGCAGTCCCATTGTACCGTGCTTTTGGGTCGTGGTGAGTCCGTACCCAGATGTTCATTCAACCTCACCCTAATTCTGTGCACGACTTGAAGCCCAAGTAAACCTCCAGGTGGCTCCTCACAGTGTGACACTTACGTCAGACACGGGACCTCAGCTGTCGACTGTGCATTAGGCTTTCACTTTGCACATGTTTCTCATCCATTTCTGTTTTTAAAAAGTAATAGTGGGCACTTACAGCTGAAGGCGTATGTGAAGCTGGAGTTCATGAACTTAAACTGATACAAAAAGTAGGAAGTAAAGTTGAGAATCTGGATGATGGGAGGGAAGTTGCTGGAGTGAAATTTGGGAAAGAAAGCTAATTCTTGATCTAATACAGCCAGGAATGAGTGTAGAGGAATCCCCTAAGTCTGTGTTTTGTGGTTTTCAGAGCAATAAAGATGGCACATCTTTTCTTTTAGCTGGAGTCTGTCTTATTATGTACTTTCATGTTCCTAAAGCTTAAGCTTCCCCAGAATGCTGCAGCCTTGGCCTATCATTGGCAAAATAATGGAACTATTTAGGTTGGAAGTGACCTCTACAGCCTCTGTTCCCAAATCTTGCCCAGAGAAGTTCTGGTTTCTGTCCTAGACCAGGCTGCTCATGGTTTCCACAGAATCACAGAATCAGTCAGGTTGGAAAGGACCTCTGAGATCATCAAGTCCAACCCTTGATTCACTACCACCACAGTTACCAGACCATGGCACAAAGTGCCACGTCCAGCCTCATCTTAGAAACCTCCAGGGATGGAGAATCCACCACTTCCATGGGCAGCCCATTCCAATGGCTGATTACCCTCTCTGGAAAGAATTTCTTCCTAATATCTAACCTAAACCTCCCCTGGAAGAGCTTAAGACCATACCCTCTTGTTTTAGTGCAGTTCTGAAAACCTCCAACCATGGATCTGTGGCTGAACACTGAAACAGACTGCAATAAGAGGCTGTGGAGTCTCTATCCTTGGAATTATTCAAAATCCATCTGGACGTGGTCCTGTACAACCTGTTCTCACTGACCCCGCTTAAGCACAGGGTTGGACTGGAAGAAGAAGTCCCTGCCAGCCCCAATCAGTCAGTGATTCCTCAGAGCCCCATTCCCATGCTTTACCACTGCCACGGCAAAATCAGTTTTCATTTTTCAGATGAAAATTTCTCTTCCTTGTAGCTGCTGTTTCATGTCCTGCTGGCTCCTCATCTCTATTTTCCCATTCTTAATAGTTAAAAGAAGTCAGTCAGGTCCCCCTTGGCCTTCTCCAGAATGTACAAGCTCCTTCAGGCTCTCCTCATGCATCATGTTTCTTGATTTGGCAGACCCCAAAGCCACCTTCTTGGCCCTTCACTGGCCTCACTGAAATTTGTCAACGTCTTACTTGTGCAGGAAGACCCACACAACATCCAAGATGTGCCCTCACAAGTGCCACGTGGAAAGAAATAATAATTTTCCACAGCCTTCCCAAAGCAGCCAATATTTTACCTGATCATTTGCTGTCAGCACACCTGTCAAATCTGACCAACAACCTAAGATGCAAGTTCAAAGGTGGTTGGAGTGAGGTGAAATTAGTCTCCATCTACATTTTAAATGGAATAATTGGTGCTGCACTGGGTCCAGTTTATCCTTAATTACTTTGGCACCTTTCTGGGTGTGCAGCCCAAAGCAAAATCCTGCTGCTGTCCTGTAAAAAAATCTGATATAAGCAGGAAACTGGGATATAATGATGGCACAAGAAACCAAAGGGGACTCTCAGATACAGAGAAATTGCTTTCAGTTAGAGGCAAGGCCATTTGTAAAACATCTGGGGGAGAAGAAAGAGCAATTTATTGAGGTATTTTATTGTTATTGCTAGTTCTACTGTTGCTACTACTTATCTGGCTGTGTCACAGTGTTCATTTATACCCTGCACACCAGAACCACTGATTGTTTTTTAACTACACCTCACAGTTGTTCCTACAGCCCACTTTGCCTGGGATGCCTCTGCTTTCTGGGTTAAGCTTCCTTGTCCTGCTCCAAAAGAGGCGGGTGTTCGTGAGAGAGAGGGAAGACCTGCAGAGGGGAAACAGCTCGGTTTGAGAAAGCCAAGCTTGCCAGACAAAGTAAGCTCTTTATGTCAGTTCTGGTATTTCGGGAGGGAAAATGTTTGGAAACTATTCAGACTTTTCCAGCTGGGAAGAGTCGCTGCTGAGTTCCTGCAGGAATGAGTTCCCCAGCACTGGCTTCCTCAGTGACTTGACTGAACACGGGGCCTGTGGAGCGATCAAACCAACCTGAAGAGAAGTCAGAGATGCTAAAGCCCAGCAGGTCATGGTGCATTTTTGTTAGCCAGGGTGGATTTTTGTGCCTTCCCACTGTCTAGGAGGATTGGTTTTTTAACTCAGGGGCTTTATCTACAGGTGGCTGCAAGCTCACTGGCTCCCTCGCTCAGGCAGAGAAGTTAGTTGTCCTCATGCAAAGCTGGAAAGGGAGAATGAAATTATTTTTGTGGTTTTCTTCATGAAATCACAGAATCCCAGGATGGTTTTGGTTGGAGAGGACCTTAAAGGGAATTTAGTTTCAGCTCCCCTACCATGGGCAGGGACACCTTCCACTATCCCAGGCTGAACCAAGCTCCATCCAACCTGGCCTTGGACACTTCCAGGGATGGGGCAGCCACAGCTTCTCTGGGCAACCTGTGCCAAGGCCTCACCACCCTCACACGGAAGAATTTCTTCCTAATATGCAATCTAAATCTACCTTCTTTCAGCTTAAAGCCATTAATCATAAATCAAAGTGATGAGGAGGTCCACTATTTTAAAATTTATTGAAATAATTGAATTTTGAAATGGAAATAATGCATTCAATATTGCATTATTTACCATGTGCAGTGGTGATGGGGCCTGCTGAGAAAAGCTGAAGGCTCTTCCCAAAATAGAAAATAATGTTTACAAGCATTTTTTCTGTGTCTGTCCCCTCAGAAAGAGATGTTAGATCAGCCCACTGGGCCAATATACTACAATACCATCGCAGAAGATAACACAGAAAACAAAACCCCTGAGCTATTGACAGCCTGGACTTCTGGGGAAGCAGGTTCCTCGAAGGAACCCTCCTGTGTGGTTCAGGCTTTTGGGGTCACACAAGGATTTTCTAACACCTTCTGGAGTCATTGGCCTGTTTCCAACATTTATTTGGAGTTCAGAACTAACAAGGTATCTAGAGGACTCAAGATGCATTTATTTTTCCCACACACCTCCACAAGTTCCTAACACTCATTTCAGGATCTGCCACCTCCACAGATCAGTTTTAGACCTTGAATTTGTGAGAGAAAGATCACCAAAGATGCCTACAAAGAAGGCAGAGCTTGGCTTCCATGTCACTTCTTTGTTCTTCAGGAGCGAAAAAATCCAGTCTCCAACATCCCCAGATTCCAATGGTATTTCATTCCTGCTGACTGCTAACAGGGAAACAGGCTCCTATGGATTTGGCTGGAGCTGGGTTTGTCTGTCATTAAGTCCAGATCTGCCCAGAGGCATCTATGGCACTTAGATTACAGAGCTTGTTTCTGTCACAGCTTATTTATTCAGAGATTGGCCCTGAAAGTAAGGCCAACTGATTAGCAATGGGTTTGAGTACTTATCCATTAGAGAGAGGAATTAAAATGGAATGGTATGGTGTTCTCAGATGTCTAAATTATATAAAGCTAGAAAATTCGGCACTCCTTGATGTAGAAATAATGAAAGATTAAGAAATACTTAGGATAGACACAGTGTATTGCAGGGATACATTAACATGAAATATAAAGGACCTGGTATTCAGCTGACAAACCTGAGACAGAGCCCCATTGGGCTTTGGGGAGATGCTTCCATCAGCTAAGAGCCAAATCAGGTTTGACAGAGCCTGGGATACAGGTTTTGTAGCCAGTGGGTGCCTGAGAGGCCACAGTGGTTGATGGATAAAGAACAAACTCAACCCTACACTCGTCCATTCTGGTCATGGCTCTTCCAAGAGCGAGGTGGGAGATCCTGCACAAACCAACAGTGCTGCAGTTTCTTATCTGTGTAAATCAAGAGATGATACTCCTCGCTTAAGACTTGTCTTTGAGTTCTCCTGATGAAAGGAGAGAATACAAAAACTAAATGACGTTTAATCCGTTTCCCATGCCGTGTGGATCTCTACAAAGCTTCGCGTGGCTCTTTATAAATATTATATGTGTACCTTAAACGCTTACTGTGCTTCTAGAATTTATACTAAAGGTGGAAAAAGACTGGACAATTTTAAGGACTAGAGCTCTTGTAATTAAGAAAACTCCAAAAGACGTAAAATCTTGGACTTCCATCGCATTCTCTTCTCGCATCAGACTGTGTATTTTGTGCAGTTCGGGACTTACTGACAGTGCAAAATTGAGATGATATTGAAGAGACCAAATGAGGGGTTGTATAATTGTTGTTTGGGTTTTTTTATTTGTTTGTTTGTGGAACCTGTAGTTGCTCTGACCATAACCTAAATGCACCATGACATTTCTAAATGCACTCCAGCAAGCTAATCCAGGTGCTGATTTAAAGCCAAGCTCAGGTAATCCTAATTAACCCTAATTAGCCCTGTTATCATAACCACAGAGCATGGCCCTGTGGTGACCCAAGCCCCAGTCTTTTCCTTATAACAGCTTCAAGTCAGCTGCCAAGAGTGACTTTAGTTCCCATCTATCAGAGGTAAAATATCAGCCCTCTGCCCTTGGCTTTTTGGCTCCTCAGCTGTGCAGGGAATGGAGCCAAACGTCACAAATGGAAAGACTGGAGCCAGGAAATAAGCACAAAACAGCCCCTGCTGTTGCCACAGGGGGGAAGAGGAGCTCAGCCATCCCAGCTATGCGTGAGGCAATGGCACAGTCAGGGACAGCATCCGACCTGCCTGGGCTGTGGTTTGGAACTGGGATGGGTGTCTGTCTGCAGGAGGAGGTTTGTGGGAGAGGACAGAGGCCATCAGCTTCAAAGGACAGCCACCAGTGCCCCCTGTGCCAGCCTTCTCACACCACCACCAAGGGGCTCTGTGCTGTTTAGGAACTGACAGCTACTCTGATCTGACCATCTGGCCAGAGGGAGGGAGGTGGGCCCTCAGCTGCTGGCAGGACTTTGCCTGTGGCTGGTGGTGGTGGAACTGGGAACGACCACTGGCAGGACTCTGGGTGGGGGTGGAAATGGTGTTGGAGGAGGGTGTCATTGTTGGCATGGAAATGTGCCCACGGGGAAATGAGCTCTAAACCAGCTGAGCCTCGCCAGGGGCAGGTGGCTCTGTCCATGGTGGTGGTGTGTGGAGCTAATTAAGCAGGAGGGTTCTGCCGTTACGGACAGAAACACTGACAGGAAAAGTGCCCTGCTGATGGGAATGAACAGGCCAAAACCCAAAAGATGCCCTTTTTTGTTTGTTCTAGAAGGTGGTTGTTAACGCTGACACATGTCTTTGTGTCATGGCTTCAGCTGGTGTCGTCCCCTAAGCCACTCTGACCTTCTGCCCTCATGTTATCCCTCTGTTTTCTGTGCATATTTCATCTGGAATCTTTCTTGCAGTATGCCAGCATCCTTTAACAGCCCTCTTTTTAATTCTTTATTCCCTGTACTTCCCTTCTTTTCCCATTATTCCCCTTTGTAATGCTCTTTTTATTGTGGGACTATTGTAACAGTGACTGTTTGGAGATGTTGTTGAGGAAAAACATGTAGTGGAAGAAATGGGGTCACAATAAAGCTACTGTGGAACTCTTTCCAAGCTCAGAAAGAAGGACCTGGAGTACCTATCCTGACCTAATGATGGCAGATGGTGCTGGATGTCTCATTTTGGCCATAGTTACAGTGCTCAGAGCTCTAGTTCATGGTTACAGTGGTTCAGAACATGCAAATCTATGTTGGATTCACATGTTCAGTTTGGGGGGTTGGAGCAAGACGATCTTTAAGGTCCCTTCCAACCCCAACCATTCCTTGATTCTCTGAACCAAACCTTAAGCAAGCTGTTAATTTGCATTTCTGAACTGCAGAAAGATCTGCTCTTTTCCAAGACTTGCTGTTTCCAGGACTTGCTGATATTCCAAGACCACCTTTCAGAGAAGATCACTGGCCTGGGCTGGGTTGGAGGTAACCAGTAGTTTGCCCAGAAGTCAAAATCCAGACCAAGGTACCGTGTGTCCTTACCCACAGGGCCAGTTTACAACTTTTGGAGGCCATTTCTTCCAGTTTGACATTTCACTGCACTCAAGCTGATACAGATCATTTAAAGTGTCTGTTCCTTTTACTAAGGGCTTTTGTGTCTGCTCCCTCCTCTCTATAGTTATACAGCCACATAACCTGACATTTATTTATGTAACTTCTATCTCAAGTGGTACTAAAACCAGGATCAAAGGCTGTGCACAATGAGCTTTAGAGCAAGAGCATGGTGTGTGCAGGGCATGGCTCAAAGCTCGCCCAACCCTGGGAGATTGTTTGTTTTCTTTATCCATATTTTATGGATATTCAGAATTTGAGTTCCAAATACTTTCTGCCAGGAAATACCTGGACTGAGGATTTCATTCTACCATGAAATACCTTGGCTTGGCTGAGGATTTGTCTTCTCCTCATGGTGGGTGTGGGTGGGCCAGCTGTGTCCAGACTGAAGGAGAGATGAGGGGAGGACTTTCAGGTTTGCCTGTTTATGTAGGAGCAAGTAAATTTTGTAATGTTTGATAGAAAGGAATGTGCAACACAAAACACTTGGAATCTCTGAACCTTTCCTTGATTCTAATCCTTGCTGTGACTCCAATGATGTGTCTGTTCTCTTCAGAGTTACTGAGAAGTTTCTACTGATTGTTGGACTTTCTTTTTTAATTAGCCAGAGGCCACATTAAAAATTCCTCTGGCTTCAACTTAAATCAGGGAGTTTAGAGACAATATGTTCCACAGATTTTTATTTTTTTGGCCTGCTTTTTCCTAAGCCTTGTGGTTGGATTCAGCTGCTCTTCATTTTTATCTGGGTTTTGCAGGGAATGTCTTCTGAACATATGAAGTCCCTGGATTTTAAACTATGAATACTTGGGGCTATGAAAATCTGTATAGAGCAGGTCCAGAGGAAGCCAAGATGATCAAAGGGCTGGAGCATCTCTGCTATGGAGTCAGGCTGGGAGTGTTGCTGTTGTTCAGCCTGGAGAAGAGGAGGTTCCCAGGAGACCTGGGAGCCCCTTCCAGTGCCTAAAGGGGGCTTCTAAAAAAGAAAGAGCCTGACTTTTTACGCAGGCAGAAAAGGGACAGTGTTTATAAACTAAAAGAGGAGAGAGATTTAGATTAGAAATTAGAAGTACGTTCTTTACTGTGAGGACAGTGAGGCCCTGGCACAGGTTAGAGAAGCTGTGGCTGCCCCATCCCTGGAAGTGTCCAAGGCCAGGTTGGACAGGGCTTGGAGCAACCTGGTATAGTGGAAGGTGTCCCTGCCCATGGCAGGGGGTTAGAACAGAATGTTCTTTAAGGTCCCTTCCAACCTAAACCCTGGATTTAAGGACAGCAGAATTTAGTTTTTATGGTGTAACTTTTTTTTTTTCCTGTTGTCTCTCGATCTGGACTGTATCAAGAGATCTGAAACTTTTTCTGTTAGAAAAAAAAAAAAATTAGAAAACAACTGAGAAAGGAGGTCACAAACACTTTTAATTTCCCAAGAAGTGTTTCTGCTCTCATGAGAGGGAGTGTGTAAGCCCCGAGTTCCACAAAGCTGTGAGACAAAACTGTTCGCAGTGAAAAGAGCGGAATAACTCATCCATAAATTCAAGTGGTGAGCTTCAGATATTTTTTGAAATCTATTTCGTGACTATGAGTTCACACAATATGTGCTCACTTGAGCTTGCAACGTTGGTGTGAAGTGAGTAGCCTTGGGATTAATGCAGAGCTAAGCAGAGACATTTATAGATGAAAGATTCCTTCCAAATGCAGTTCCTTGCCGTATTCTGTGTAGTATTCTGGTTACTGTGGTGATGAGCAGGCTACACAGTTAGATAGATAAACAATTGATAGATAAACCAAATTAGGTTTGTGTTGAGGTGTTTAAGTGGCTGAGGAGCTGAGAACATCTTTTATTCAATCTCAGCAGATCCACTGCAGCTCGATCTGCCACAGCCCGTGTCGCATCTTTGAAAGTGGATTAAGCCCAAACAACTGGAAATGTTTAGGCATTTAGTCTTTTCTGGATTCAGTGGGTTGTGTCATAGCATTTTTGAGAATGCAGCAAGTCAATAATTTTAGGTGTTTAAATATCAAATAATCCAGGTAACTACATGCCAGTTTATTGGATTTCCAGCCCTGGGCGGAATTATGGAAAAGCTGACATGGGATTTGATTGGTGAAGACATATTGCAATTATCCTGTGTGTCAGTGTGGCTTTAGTGAACACAGGTCTGTTGGATATTTGATCAAGGGAATGTGGAAAGCTTTGTGCACAAATACACCAAAGCATCTTTCAAATGCTTTTAATTAATATTGACAAACATTTTGGACAATTAGGAGCAATAGATCATATGAATAGATATTCTTGTCTGTTGAAACACTTCCAAATGGTTAAGAACAAGGGTGACAGCATTTCTCTAGCTAATGAAACGACTTTTTGAGATGCTTTAGTGGCATTTTACAAGATTGGCACTGAGCCCAGCACTATCAACAGTGTCATTAATGATCCAAAAGTAAATATGCAATCACGGCCGATAAAATTTGTGGGTGTCAAAATGATGAAGCAGCTATAAATAATAATGAAGACAAGACATTTAGAGAGGGCAATTTTGACTGCTTGTCAGGAAGACCTGTGCAAATGGTCTTTTTATTGCAGACAAATGCAATCTGCTGCCTCTGAGAATGCAGGTAATTCTCAGATGAGAGCGTTCAGAAAACACCAACTCTGAAGATGATCCTGTGGGTGTAAACCTGAGCAATTCAGTCTGCCCTGGTAGCACAGACTGGGAGTTGTTTGTGTGGTTTGGAGGGGGGTACCTGAAAAACCTTTCAGGTGTTTTGGGAGAGGAGCAATTGAGTAAAAAAACCACCTTAACTGAGAGTACTGCTCAGACCTACACTGGTATCTCTTGATGTCAGGATGCGGATAAACTAATCAAGGAGGAGAAGCAATACATAAAATGATTTGAGGGCTGGGGAAACCACTTTTGAGAAGTGATTTAATGAGCTCAGTCTCTTCAGTTTGTCAGAAAGATGATTGAGAGGTGACCTGATTGCACCCCAGAAGTACAAGCTCCTCAAGAAAGGGCAAAGTAGTTAAGAGGCTGTTTAAACTAACAGCAAAACAGCAAGAACCAATGTTGGATGGCAAAGGAAAACTCAGGCAGTTTTTTACCCCAGAAGAAGTAGTCGTTGCAACTGAGGAGATGAGGGACTAAACTCTTAATGTCTCAAAACAAACTCCAGATACTCTCTCTGAGAAGTGCTGTTCCCAGGAGTTGCTGGGCTTTGACCCAGGGTAGCAGTGAAATGACAGATGCTCAGAAGTGGTGGGTGACAAACCTTTCCTTCTGTTCACACTTATGGAGCCTTTGCACTTCAAGCCCTGCTCCAAGTCCTGGCCCAGGATCACAAGGCACCAGGGGTGTTTTGGGGAGTGTCACCACTGCTGGAGCTGTAGCTTGTACAAAGAGTTTCCACAGTTCATTAAAATGGCTTAGAGGGGGGCAGCAACACGATCACAAATTCATCCTGTGACATCCTAAACCAGCTTCCAAACCTACAGATGGGGAAAGCCATGTGTCAAGCACCTGCCCTCATGGAGCAAGCCAGACCTGTAACCCCACTTGTCCAGATAAACTCCCTTGGCTCCATCGTGCCTGGATGCACCCTTTGGAAGGAGGAACACCACAGCCCTGGCCTGGGGACACCTTTCTTCTGCACATGTCCAACCCAGGTGCTCTGTCACCAGTTTGGCGCTTATATGCTGCTTAATGCTTCTGTCCAGGCAGAGAGGCTTTCAGACAGTATTTCGTTTTATATATCTGTGTAAAAGGATTCTTTTTATAGCTAAAGCTGCTCAGCTTCACAGCAGTGCCAAGCTCCATCCTTCTATTTCATTACTCGTTCCCCAGAGCTCGGATGTAAAACCTGCCTGTTAGTTGCTCTTAATGTAGTCACAGTCTGTTGCACTGTGTTAACTTGTGAATGCATTGTCTGGCAGACACGTTTTTTGTGGGGAAAGGAAGGGAGAAAATAGTGTTAATGGCAGCAGCAGGATGGGGATGTCAGAAATAAGCATGAGCAGTCTTTAGCTCTGCAGCACTCGGGCTTTTGGCAAACCTCCCCCAGCTGGGGTTCAGGTCAGAGACTTTTCAGTCCCTCTGGTGGCCTTTGGATGAGACTTCTTGTACTGAGGTTGAGTCCTAAATTCCTGTTGGTAGATGATGTATTTGGAGACATTCACTTAAGGACACATCTGCTCCCCTGAAAGACCACTGGGAATGATTCCCCATGTCAAGTGTAACCCACTACAGTTCATGGAATCTAATAGGACCTAAGTTGGAAGGGATCAACAAGGATCATTGAGTCCAGCTCCTGGCCCTGCACAGGACAGCCCCCAGAATCCCACAATGTACCTGAGAGTGTTGTCCAAACTCTTCTTGAACTCTGGCAGGCTTGGTGCAATGACCACTTCCATTCCAGTGCCCAACCACCAAAGGTGAGGAGCCTTTCCCTAATATCCAGCCTAAAACTCCCACACATGCCATTCCCTCTGGTCCTGTCACTGATTAGCGAAAGAAGAGATCAGTGCCTGCCCCTCTGCTTCCCCTCAGGAGGAAGTTGTAGACAGGGGTGAGGGTCAAGGTCTTAAACATGAGCTTGGAGAGAACTGCAGGAGAGCAGTAAGCAGGACATCCTTGATGATACCTGTTTCTCCCCATCCAGGGAGTCAGTTGATGCCACTGTGTCATCACATCCATCTTCTCCATCAGCTCTCCTCCTCTTGATGCTTAGAGGACAAGTTTGCCATGGCTGGGAAGAAGCCAGTGAGGTGATACCACAGCCTTGGGTGGAGACAAGGGGAATGGGGAGGGTAGGGAAACAGCAGAGCCAGGAGGTTAGGGAGGAGCCAGAGAGAAGGACCACAGCTGGGAATGTTCAGAAGCCTCACAGTGTCTGAAGTGTCTGTGACAGGCACTTTCAGGTGTGGAGGTAAGAGGAGAGTAAAAGTTCAAAGAAGGCCAATCGTTCCCTCCATCCCCCAAGGAGATGCTGGGGCATGTGTTTACAGCTTAAAAAGAGGATGGAGGAAATGGAAAAAGCTCTGAGTGATTTCAGGGAATCAGGCCCAAAGGCAGTTTCAGAGAGGCATCAGATGCAAAGACTTCAAAAGGAGCGTTTAGGAGGAGCACATTAGGCACAGCTTTGGCCCCAAGCACTTTGCAGTGAGGTCCAGCAGCTTTATTGCCTCCATAGGCTCACAGGCAAGGCTGGATATTGTTATAACCCAGCACAGGGTGGACTTTTATGTGCACCCTGTTGGGAAGGGGCCAGTTCTCCCAGAACAGATCCACAACAACGAGTCCCTTCGGCAAAAGCTTGGCTCTTACCACTCTGTTATTTTTATTGGTTTCCTAAAATACGGAGCACTTCAGAGCAGAAACAGATGGGCAAAGATGCCCATCACTACAAGCTCTCATTTTAATGTTAAATATAATGCACATTTTGGAGAACGAGTGGAAGTTGCAAAGGACATTCTTTGCAGGAACATAACAACATCTGTGTGCCTTTACTGCTATATCATTTTATCCTTTTAACTACCTGGTTTGTCTTTTTTTAATTTACTTTAAGCCAAAAACTACAGGATTTTACATTGAAGGCTTAAAGGTCAGAGAACTACTAACAGACAAAGCTAATTTATACCCTATAAATATGACGTTAAAATGGGAGCTCTGAAACAGGATGCAGTTTAGCCTTTAGGCACTTAATTTTCCCCAGAAATCTTTTTAAAGCTGGAGTGGTTATAAGGTATTACCGAGGTTCATGACCTTTCCTGAGAAATCTGCATCCAATTTGAAGCAAACCTGGACTGTTCAACAGGTTTGCAAGAAACCAGAGTACAGCTCAACAGAAAGTTCATTGATTCTTATTAACATTCCCCAAAAGGGAACCTATCCCGAAAGGAAATCCTGGTAAACTTTTTGTGCTAAACATCAAAGAAAACGGCAACACCAAAACCAGGTGAGTATAGCTATAACTTACATGTTCCAGACTTCCTGCTTTTAACTTCGGGATCCAAAGGTTTTTAGTGAGGTTTGAATATTTCATATTATTACTTATTAATCCACTACAGTAACATGTCTTTAAAAGTTCAAGAAAACTATATTCCTATTCTGGACAATACAGAGAGTTGACAATGATTTCCAGACAGTTCAAGGAGAAGGATCTGGCAATTCATCTGTCCAGATAGAGGACACACAAAGATGCAGTGAAGTCTCACAAGGTCTCACAGAAAACCTGTGTTAGATTTGGGAGTTATGTCCTAGTCTGGTGTGTTAAATCCACTGGGTTGTTGTCACTTGAGTGTCTGTAGGAAGGCCAACGTGTAGGTCTGTCTGTCCCTGTAGTGTGGGAACTTTGCTATTTTCAGGAAGAGTTAGGCTTAATTCTCACCTGGTGTAGGTAGGTCCAACATTTCTGGTGGTACAGCAGCCTCAGACTAAGCATCAGCAAATCCACAGGGGTAATAAGACCTCAAATTCCACTCAGTCAAAAAGCCCAAGAAGAAACTCAGAGCATCTCCAGTGAAACCTGGGCTGGATCGTGACCCCATCACACCTTGAGTGTCTTTGTTTGCTAAAGCAAAGGCATCAAGATGTCACACAGGATCAGTGATGGGGCAGTATTAGCCACGTTCAGGCATCTCATCCATGACTGCTCCTTGCTGAATCCCCAGCTGATGCCAGTGAATGCTGCAATTCCAAGTACTTGAGGCTGTCAGAGCACTCCCAGTGCTGAGATACTTCAAGGACTGATCAGTTGGGACTCTTCTCTTTAATTGGTTTTGTGCTGTGTTTTTAAACAGCTCTTTGCCTGGTCCTGGCTGTTCTCCCTCTGAGGTGGAAGTTCAGCTCTCACAGACAAACACAGCAGCCTCGTCCTCTTGCACAATGCTCTTGTGTCTCTAGGCTGCGTTAGAGAGTGGCAGGCAGCTACAAAAACAGAGTCCTTGACTTCACACCAGCAAAGCAGGCAGCCTCTGATGGCTTAGTTCTGTTCCTGGCCCTTCCAGGAGTGCTGTGCTGGGATCTCACCAGCCTGAAGGCTGCAGCAGAGCCTTTCCCCGTTACAATATGACAGGTCAAGCTCCAAAATCCATAATAATGCTGTGAAGGATGTCAGAGAATCCCAGAATCACAGAATGGGTTGGGTAAGTAGGGACCATAAAGATCATCTAGTCCCAACCCCCTGCCATGGTTTGGCAGTTCAGCTGATCAGATTTAAAGATCTAATTTAGGGTGAGCTGAGCAGGTCTGCAGGCTGCAGTGAGAGCAACTCCACTCCAGTCAATACAACCAGGGCCCAGGTTCGAGTTGGTGCAACCTGACTGGCACCAAAAGATCTTTAGGAGTGAAGTGGCAATAAAGAGGAACTGGATCAAACCCCTGTCTCTAATCTACATGCCTAATATCTTTTAATCCTAAAGTAAATCTCCTTAAGGGATTTCAAGGGACTGAGTAAGGACCACTCGAGGCTCAGGGCTGCCTTTTAGCAGTTGAACAGTCAATACATGGAAAATTCAGCCTGAACTCGCTGCTTCTGGTCCAGCTCTCATACAAGTGGCCATTTGCAGGGCATCACCTTCCACTTAGAGGGGGAAAGTGAGATGTGAGTGAGACATTTCTGTGCTTATCCAAGTGAAAACTTGAGCATCTAAACAGTGACAGTGAGCTGAACTGCATTCGGTTCAGGGATTGATTTTTTTTCAAATCTCAGCACTGCTGCCCCTAAATTCCCTGCACTCTCACTGCACACAAAAATTGATGCTCTGCTCTTTCTCACCCACTGTGTGCCAAAACTCTGTGAAAGCACTGGCTGGAGGAAGGAGCAAAGCAATGCCCTGTAACATCCCTTACAGTGCTCTCTAATGGTTACCTGGTCCAATGCTGGTTTTGTCCCTGGACTGTGGCTGTGAAGGGGCTGTGCAGTGTTTTGTTCATGCTCTAGAAGCTGTTTCTCTCTCATACCCATTTGCATTGTTTAGTTGGTTTCTTACCATCTCAGCAGCAGTAGTGGTGTTATTGGAATGTGTAATGCAATCCTTGTAACTGAGGCAAAACTGGGAGCGGTGAGGCCTTGGAAGCGAAGCCCTGAAATCTGTAGATCTCTCCTTGATGAGCAGCTTCCCAAAAGAGAGAGATGCATTTTGCTGTCATAAATACATGCACTCCAAGGGCTTGCCCTGTGACTTTTCCTCACTGTGAGTTTTCCTGTGGCATTTGGTAGTTTATAGTGTCCTTCCATATGGTAATGGGTAATGGTGGCTTCAGTTTGTCATTGCAGCTGACAGTCCACCTTTCAAGGAGGACGAGGCAAAATCCAAGTCACCCTTCATACCCAGAGCTTTGGTAAAGTGAAACTCTCTAATGTGGATGGAACATGGACATGGAGGAAATCAGTTCTGTTTGAAAGGAAATAGAAAGACGGGAAGTTTTTCCACCATGGATAAAATGCTAATGGGGAGAGAGAGACTCATACACCATGAGCTGGTATTTCTGTTAGTCCCAGGATTTTTAGATCTGGCAGATGTTGAGGTATCTCAGTGTAACAGACCTTTGGTACAGGGGATATTTCAGGAAGGAGTAAGGATACAGTACCTGAGCTGGAGCAATTGTAAATTCACATCCAACACCCCTTTTTGAAGCACTCTTCATTTTCGCAAGACATATGTGGTGCTGAGGTGTCCTGCCAAACAAAGAACATTCCCAAAGAAATTCAGCCATTTACTCACTTTGGACCTGACAAGGACATTTTTTTGTGTTTCATGTAAGTACAAAATGCTGTTTTCCTGCAAGAGGCACTTGGGAGAAAAAAAGGCAAGTTGTTTTCAGGGAGCTTATGACAAGTGGATTTCCCAGCTGGGTAAGTACAGTGTAATTGTGTGTTGGATGCCAGAGAAACAAAGGATTTGCACTAAAAGGTATTGTCTTGAGGGATTAGTACATCCAAGCTGAGGCTGGAGGCACCGTGGCCTTCTGGAATTAACACACAAAGTGACTAATGGTGCCTTGATCCCATTTGTTCTCTTTCCCTTCATTATTCCACCGACCTGACCAACAGATAAGCAAGTCCTGATTTAAACCAGCACTCACTATGCCTGAAATCTGTGCATTGCAGAGGCATGAAAAGATGCCATATGTGTCCTTCCTGACTTTGTGACCCCTCTGAGGTTCTATGCTTTGCAAGGGCATCTTTGAGTCAACTTATTACAATCACATTTTATAGACGTGGAACCCAATACGAGATCAAAGTGCTTGAACGAACTGTCTTGTATTGATTCTGGTAACAGAGAAACTGCAAATATATCACAAAAGATGTGGGTGAGTACCACCTCAAATGCAATGAAGAAATCACTCAACAAACACATAATGATGGAGCTTGGATAGAACTGGAAATTAGAGGTCCATCAAAATTGAACTGCTGTTGTCAATATTAATTTTGGAATAGGCCAGGCTGGACGGGGCTCTGAGCAACCTGGTCTAGTGGAAGGCCCCAACCATGGCACGGGGATTGGAACCAGATGATTTTTAAGGTCCTTTCCAACCATTCTATGAGCCTGTGTTCATAAGTGCTGTTTTCAGGAGCATTTGAAGCTGACTGCCCTCCCTCCTGTCCAGCATGTCACCTGGTTGAGGAACACAAGTGTATTACAGTGGCAAAGAAGGGTAAAAAATCAAAATCTGGTTTTGTCATAATTGTGAATTTACTATGGGTACTGACACAAACTACTAAATTCTAAATTCTCTTGGAATCATGTTGTCTCTGTTACAGAGGTCTTGCCATGGTCACAGACGCTTCAGAGCTGTCTCAAACCTGTGTCCAAAACAGAAGAGGTCAAGGCAAGCTCCACATCTTGCTGTGTCCACTGATCCAAAAAGCTTCAGCCAGCTGGAAAAAAAAGGAAGGTAGTGATGAGCAGACAGCTCCTGAAATCCAGTTTTTGTCCTTCATAAGGTGCTGAAATTCACCCTCTTTAGAGCCATTTTGTGTATTTTGCGTGGCATTGTTTCTCCATGGAAACCTGGATTGTCCAGCTAACAAGTGATCCCTGCCTCCTGTCATCTTGCTGCATGGCCTTTCCAGGGTTGTTCAACCCTCTCTGTAATAAGGTTTTTAAGAGCAAGACCTCATGTTTTCTCCTAAAGGAGGTACCATGAACCCACACTGCAGATGGGCTGCCCCACCCAGTGCCACGATGTGCATCTTTGGCCTTGAGTCCACTGAGAGAAAAGGACTGAATTTCACCTGAATCAGGTGGAAATGTTCTCTGTCCAGCTCCAAACGTGGGTGCAAGGCAAAGTGACACCAAAGTGAATTCCTGCTGCAGTTTAAATCCCCGATTTGGATGCACTCTGACTGTTTACGAGCGCACAGTAAATGGGCTGATGTCAAGGGGTGATAATGAGTGTACCCACTCTGCCGAAGGTGGCTTGTTACCCATAGGATGTGTGTTTTAAACCAGAGACAATATTAGTTAAGTTAAACATGTTGATTCAGTGTAATTTGGTATCCAGCAGAAGTGTGTCTCTTCGGTGAAGCACTTCAAAAATAAATTAACAGCTTTTCTCTGACTCTCACGCTGACATTTCCTGCTCAGTAACAGCAAAATCCAAACAATAACATCCTGTTTTGTCAGAGTGAAATACCTGGCACCAGTGCAGCCTGAAAAGACATTTTAAAATGTTTCCCTTTAGGATGAAAATTCTAATTTTCAGCAACCTCATTCATGTTTTTAAATAGTAACTTGCATGAAAATGAGAGTGTTGCAACTAGCCCTTCATACAAAATCTCGGGTTACCTGGTGAACATGAATTTATTTGAATGCCATGATGGAATCTGATTTTATTAGTCACTCTTTGGAGAATATGACAAATGCTGAAGTCTGGCCAAATTCTGTTAGACTTGATGGGCTTATCTCTGCTTAGTCTGATCAGTGTCTTCAATGTGCTAGAGAGATGCACAGAATTAGAGGCTCTGACCTAATTTGGTCTATTCCACCTGGACTGCACTTCCATGCATTTGAGCTCAGGGAAAGATTTAACAATTTATCCGAGTGTCAATTAGAGATAGTGTTGCAATAACTATTTCCATCGTTTTGGACTAAAATGTTGTGAGATTTGCACAACTCTCAACCTCAATTCAGCTCTCAGGGAAAACTCACAATCTGCTCCAGGGCCCAGATGCTTCCCCTGCCTTTGGCACCCGTGAATTCCTTCGACTGCTTAAAATACTTCCCATGTTCCCACAGATACTTGCAACTTGCTGAAAGTTTGTCGAAATCTGAGCATCCCAGAATGCTCAGATAGTCCTTAAATAATCCCTATTTAACCCAAGGAGCAGATTTCCATGAGCTCCAGAGGACTCCAGGGCACAATTCAATCACCTGAACAGAGGCATCTGGTGCCCCTACCCTCAGTGGGGATCTGTGGTGGCTCCAGAGAGGAGACAGGATTTAGGAGAAGCAGCAGACGCTCCAGAGGCTGGGCAGGATCCACCCACAGAGTCTGAGATTACAATGGGTGCTGAGATGTTTAGGCAGCTGAACTGGGAGTTGAATAGGGCTGTGCATTTCAGTTCTTGCCACACTGGCTTGTTAAAACGTTTTTGAAAAGGTCCTTTCCCTCCCATCTCGTCTTTTCTCTTAATTTGTTCACGCAGAGTTTGTGCAGCCAAATTTTGTTTTATGCATCCTGTAACAGTGAGATTTATTTTCAGAGCCTGTAACTAGATCTGGCTGGGAACAAAGATGTTTGGGAGCAGCTTTACACTGAAGGGTTTTTTCAGGTTTGTTTTTGGTTTTGGTTTCTTAAATTGTCAGTAGGATCAAACCAAACCCCGGAACGGGGATGTGTGGTGGTTGAAAATCAACAAACACAGTTTTCACTCATGATTGTGTGACTCATCTGTAATTCTCTGAAAGTTCAGAACAAGTGAGGTGGCAGCTCTGCCACCTATTCAGGCTCACCCAGCTGGTTTGCCTGATTTCTTTTATTTGTAGTGATAGTTAATTAGAGGCAGAGAGACTCGTCCAGGGGATGATTAATTCTTCTCCCTCTCATTTTAGCATCAACTGAACCACTCCTTGGAAATGGTTGTCTCATTCCTTTGCCTGGGAAACTCATTTGAGCCAGACTCTAAACTTAGGGTAGAGAAATGTCCTGTAAGTGACCTGATCAGGGTTTTCCAGGGGGTCAATGGCTGAGGAAGGAGTGAAACTTGTGTCTCTTACTCAATGTGCTTTATCGTTCCTTTGGAAATTAGCCTAACTTGTATGTACAGTGTGATAAAGACTATTAGAAATATCTTTCCCATGGCAATTCTTGTCTGGAGAGTGAAAATCAGACAGGAGGTGGGGGCTCAATTAACTAATTAATTAATTAATTAATGTAAAATGCCAGGATCATGTAATGGAAACAAGTCAGTGGCAAAACAAAGAGGGGGATTCCATTCAGGAATGGAGTCTGATTCTAGGTGATATCAACATCTGTGTAAAAGATAACTAATCAAATACAAGGCAGTTTCAGTTCATTAATAATGGATGTGCACTCTCCAAAACATGCTGCCATGGGAAAATTAACAAATATGAAAACAAACTCATCAGGAGTGTTGCTGTAATTGAGTGAAGGATCCTGTTCATCTCAAACACATAACTAATTCAGAAGGCATTCAGAGTCATAGTCAGGCACTGCAGAAGATGTGATTAGCACAGATATTCGTGCACTCAGACTCATTACTGGACTGAATCTCTCCATTTAAACACACTGAGTTATCACCTCGTTCCTCAAAGGTAACATTCACACCTTCTTAACCACGGCTGCTTAAGCAAGAGTCAATGTTAAGGTGATTCATCCAAGTTCATCAAAGGAAAAGGGATTGTTTTTATTACTTGCTGCTTTTTTCCCAGGCTGGCCCTACAGCCCAGCTCAACTTGTCAAGTCTTGGATATGGGATAACACTGAATTCCCTTTTCACTTGTAAAACTCTAGGCTCAATTTCCAGTGTGATTTACATGGAATCACAGAATCACAGAATGCTTTGGATTAGAAGGGACCTTAGATGGGGTTCCAACACCCCTGCCATAGGCAGGGACACCTTCCACTTGACCAGGTTACTCAGAACCCCATCCTTGGACACTTCCAGGGATGGAGCATCCACATCTTCTGGGTAATCTGTGCCACTGCCTCACCACCCTGATTTCTTCCTAAAACGTTATCTAAACCTGCCCTCTTTCAGTTTAAAACAATTCCCTCTTGTCCCATCCCTGGGACCTACATTCCTGGGACCAGAGCAGTGTGAGGTGTGCAGGCAGCCTGGGTGACTTGCTCCCGGTGAAATCCATTGCAGCCCCATGAAGGGTTTGCAAAGTCTGCCCTGGCGCTGCCTGTATCACCCAGCACCTCCACTGGGAGGGTCAGCCCCTGGTTTGCCTCCAGGCTCTCACACCTCTCCTTCTGACCGTTCCTAGAGCCACACGGTGTTTTAAAAATACAGGAACTGGGCCAAGATCCCTCCCAGGGGAGGAGTGTTTGGATCTATATCCCATCACCTCTCAGGGTAGGACAAGCCAAGTTGCACGGCCACGCCACGGTGCAGCCCTTCTGTGCCTCTGGTTGCAGTTGTATCACTGTGCAGCCAAGACCCATCACTCCTTAAGAGCAAACTGAATTTCTCCTGCCAGGGCACCGCCGTGGCAAACAAGCCTCTATTACCTGGTAGATTTTAAAGTGAGCAGCTCACTGCCCTATATTCCTCAGTGCCTAGGTTTGGGAATGATAATGTGAGGTGAGCCAGTAAGAGCTACCCTGGAGGAAGAAGGGCTCTGTTTTGAGCTTAAATTACTAATTAAATTACTGCTATTCCTTCAGGCTTAAATATCTAGAATCACAGAATCATTAATGTTGGAAAAGACCTCCAAGATCATCAAGTCCTTCCTATTGCAATCTCTCTCTTCCCAGTCCTACAGAGTGAGTTACGATGCTGTAGGTTCCACTGGAGAAAGTGAACTGTGAACTGGTCTTGAAGTTGCTTAGGAGATGTTGCTCTGAGGTTCCTGGAGGGATTTTTCCAAGTTGTCTTTCTCTGACTTGAAGTTCTACGGAGGCTTTGCACAGTCAGTAACCAAGATTTAATCATGTCCAGTCCAGATTTCCACCACCTGTAACCAAGAACGACCTAATTGCAGTTCAAGGCCATCAGGCAGAGTATTGTCCAGATGAGAAAGAGCAAAAAGTCTTTAAAAAATGCCTTGATAAGGTCAAATCTTTGGCTGCTGGAAATTAGCTCAGTTTGATTATTACTTACATGCTTTGAGTGTCAAATACCAGCTGAGACCTGATCCCTTAGCTGGAGGCTCCCTGTTCTGTGTTTCTCTGGCTATTAGCAGTTGGAGTGTCAAGCTGAGCAAAGCCAGCTAATGAAGGCATCTCTCTCTAGAGGGATTGATGCCTTTCTGCTGAAAGAAACATGTTCCTGTGCATGGAGATACCCACCCTTATTGCTTCCTGATGTCTGGGTGAAATGGGTTCACCTGCCCCGGGGCAGGCAGTTTCCTGAGCCACTCATGCATTTGCAAATGCTTCAGGTGCAGGGACAGCAATAAAATGCAGCCAGGAGCATTGCCTGGGAAGGAAATGAGCTGCCACCACCCCTGCGTGCTCTGCATGAAGTGGGACACCTGGACAGATCCGTGTCCCCGTTGAGGGGATGTTACAACCCAGCCGGTGCTTCCCTAGGGAATTATTTTTTTTTAAATGTTGGAATCAGAAATGTTGAATCCGAAACAGAAGACTTTTTTCTTCACACAGCCCTTGACCCTGGGATATGTTCCCATTAACCTTATTTTTTCATGATCCTGAATCCACCTATGTAGAAAGATCCAGAAGCTGTCCACTGCCAGTATCTGCAGCTCCAAAATACCTCACCTCCTGCACGGGGCAAATCTGAGCTACACAATTGAATCTGACATACAACTCGGTCTTAATTTCCCAGCTCATCTTATTGATTTCAACTTAATTAACAAGATCAGCAAATCATGCCTTTGGATGCAAAAACGCTAATACATGTAATCTACTGGTTTTCAAGTATTAACCCATAGGGACAGCTGAAAAAGCCAAATAACTGCTCTACCCACCTGAAATTGGTCCTCCAGTCTTGCAATGACCTTGCAATATGTTTTCTCCTCACCCCTGCTCTGGGCTGGTGTTGTGCACAGTTCCTCACCTGCTCTTACAGTGTATTTGGGAAGAAATCAAACGTTTTATGGGCAAAGAACCAGGAATCCTGTAATCGTATTTCCTACTGAGTGGGAAAGGCTGACCAATATGCAACGGAAAATGTCTGAAAGGAGGGAAATTCCAGCTGGTGATCATCACAATAATGTACCACTGGGACCACAACAATTAGGAGGTACTGTACGACAACACAGCACTGTTATCAAGTGGCTTCTGGTTTAATTTCATGAGTGGCTCCACTTTGTCACTTCAGTGGAGTGGCTCAGAAAATTTAGGAAGGGATTACATAATCACTTCTTCTCTCTCACCCCCACTCCCTCTGCTGTAATGCAACTTTGAAGTGGGCCAGAGGAGAATGACTGGAGGTCTCATTTTTTGTTGATTTATTTTATTTATTCCTACTGCTAAGCCTCCAAGGCTCTTACTGAATCATAGAAATATGTTCCAGATTGCTTTTTTGTTCACGGGTTGATTGAGTATTTTTTTGTTGCGTTGGACTGTTCTTGTGTGGGCCTTTGCAATCTTTGATTTGTGATTCGATTTGTGATCCAATATTGCAAATAATGAGTCCTGCTCACACTGTGGCTTGGCAATGGCTGCAATTTTGTTAAAATGTCTTCAAACCCATCCCAGTTTTCCTGAGATGGCTCAGTCATTGAAATCACATTTTGTTTACATGCTCTCCCTGGAACAAACAAGAGACCAGGGTGACCATAAAGCTGCCAGCTCCAGTTATTCAACCCTGTGCCTCTTCCTCTTATACTCCTTTTTTAAATGTAAGATATTTTTATTATGTTGTGGTTTACATCCATGAAGCCTGGCTTGTACTTTTGAGCTGCCACATTGAAGAAAACAAAAGTTAGAGAAGTGACCTGTTATCTGTGATTGCAAAAATTTCTTCTGGCCTCTCCCAAACACCTGCACTCCGACCTTGGCTCTCTCCTGCATCATTGCCCAATGATCAGCATCAGTGTTCATCTCTCTTTAGGCTTTTGTGCCTGAAGAATTGTTGTTCAATGGCCTTAAAATAAGTTGTGAAATGGATTTTTGGTTGTTATAGCCCCAAAGCACTCTTTGGTCACCAGATACTGCAGGTACATGAACAGCTTCTGTAGGGTTTTCCCACTGAAAAGGGTTCCACACACCAGGCTCCTCTTCAGCCTCAAGTTGTTGGGCTGAACACAATAAAACTCAGGGAATTTGACCTGATAACATTGAGGCATCTTTAAAATTTATGACTACTCAGTTCCTTGATTTTCCACGACTTCTGCTGAGCTCATAGAGGCCACAAGAGCTGCTTTGGTGGCCACGTCTTCTCATGGTCTTTGTGGTGCCCCGGAGGGAATAACAGCAGTAGGTCTACAAGGAAGCTGTGAAAACTTCCCTCAGCTCGGCACCTTCCCCGAAATTCTGCTTTCTAGCAGTCATCTCAAGGGAAGGGAGATTACTTTTGGTGACTCACTGTGAGGAGACTCTCAAGGAGTGCCATGAAATGGTCTTTGACGAGCTGGGAGCATCCAACAGCTGCAACGGAAAATGAGCGCATCTAGCTTTGATGTGTTTGATGCAGGACCAGTAATTTCATTTTTGTCGTTATTATGGTAGCAAAACAAGTATTAACAGGCCATAATTTATTTTAAAAAGGAGAGCAAGAATGTTTACTGTCTTCCTGGTAATGCAATTGGCCTGTTCCTAGATTATCTATCAGGCATGACAGCATCTCCTATTTCTATGCAGATTTGTTATTTAAGTGAATTTTCTGTAGGTGCAGAGGAGGAAGGGGTGTTCTTTCTTTTAGTGTACACCTATAATTTATTTAGATCAGATCACTCTCCTGCAGGGAAGTAAAAATAAAATCTTTGTTTCTCCTCTGTGACAAGAACAGAGTTTGCAAAGACAGTCTCGTTTTTTGTCTCCTTAGAGACGGAGTTGGCAGAGTAGGACATTCTGTGCCCCTCTGAGCATCACTGAAATTACCACACAGTAAGACTTCAATCAGTAGAGCCATAACTAGGGTTTAGAAGCCTTTTCCCTGGACCTAAATATTAACAAAGGCTATTCCAGTTTCTGACATTCCTTTCTCTTGGGAGGGATGGTGAGGAGCAGGCAGAGGGCCTAGGGACCATTTAGAATCATAGAATCATTAGGGTTGGAAAAGACCTCCAAGATCATCGGGTCCAACCATTAACCCAGCAGCACCATATTTACCACTGAACCATGTCCACAAGTGCCACATCCACATGTTTTGAACACTCCCATGGATGGTGACTCCTCCACTGCTCTGGACAATCTGTTCCAACACTTGACAACCCTTTCAGTAAAGAAATTTCTCCTGGCTTCAAGAACTGCCCCCAGATCCTGCTCACTCAGGCTCAATTACCAAGCTAAATTCCCGTAAAGCCTGACAAGACTTCGCCAATTTTCTCTCCTGCTTTTCACTTTCCCGGCGTCCCTGCACAAAGACACGGAGTAAAAATCTTTGTGCAATGAGTGGCAAAATTCCCACTGACTCCAGTGGGGCCAGGATTTCATGTTAGACCCAATATTGCCTCTAATTTCCCCTCTTATTAAATTAGTGGGCTGAACTGTTCTCAGTGGTGTATTGAGAAAGAACAGTTCTTTCCACTGCAGGAAATGGCAAGTTCAGTCCTACGTCCTGCGCTATTTATAGGAGACCCACATCCTCTGTCCTGCCAGTGGAGCTCCTTTAATGCTGGTGAACTCCTGGGACTTCTTACCAATGGGAATCTCTTTCCACTTGGTCCTCAAGCTGCTGGAAAGGATTAGCCCATAATTAAATTTCTTCAGTAAAAGGCTTTCTTCACTGCATGAAAGAAATCTACCTTTTTGAGAACTGATCACTTTGCTGCTCCTCTGCCGTGAACCTGCAGATACTAAATCAGAATAATTATGCAGTGATGTACTGTACACTTATATTTTTTGCCAACACAGAGTGAATTAACAGGTTTCATTTTCTTTTGTGGCACCCAGTTAGGCTGGTTGATGTTATCTGGGAACCTTGCCCAGAGGCAGCGTGTAAGACATTTTGCGTCTGTCAATTAAAAAAATTACCAACAAACAAACTCATCCCCCTTCATTTTCTAGTATCTGAGCTCCTGAAGAGAATGTGTTCAGAGTAAGTATCCAGAAATCTGACAAAGAACGGGAGAAGCTTGAGCACTAACCACTGAAAACAGGGGAATTCTGCAGGTTTCTTCCCACCTTTCTTTTCCCTCCAGCAGATAAAATATTTATTGCTCAGCAATTGCAGAAAGGGTAAGTGTTTTGCATCCCCAACTCCTCTTTCTCTTGGCATGGATTAGGAGGGCAGCAGAATAAAAGGCAATTTTAGTGAGCCAGGAGGCCATAATTTATAGATCTGCCTTGAGAGATGCAGACCTGCCATCTGCACTGCGCTTTGCTGGGTGTGAAGCTTAGCTCAGGAAACCCGATTTCACACTCCTTGAAGGCAAGCAGCTTCCTTCTGCTACCTCGTGGCACCAAGTCAGCCTGGTTCTTCATCTGCTGCCCTCAGAGCACACCTTGAGACCGCAGGTACAGCAACACCTCCATCGCTGTCAGTCTATGGCACCTTGCATGATTTTTCTGGGTACATTTGAAAGAATCCATTCTGTTTAACCTGCATGTGGTGAGAGAGGTAGAGAATCATAGAATATCCTCAACTGGAAGGGACCAACAAAGATCATTGAGTCCAGCTCCTGGCCCTGCACAGAACAACTCCAGAACCACACCTTGTCCAAGCATTTCTTGAGCTCCAGAGACTGAGAGATGTTGCCTTGATCTCACCTGAGTGGCAAATGGCCATAAAAATGCAGCTGATTTCTCAGAAAAAGAGGAGAAGCAAATGTTGCATTTCAGTAGGTTTAATTCTTTATTAGGTGTTGGTGGATGAAAGACAGGTCATGTTTGCAGTGTAAGGGAGTCCAGATCTGTCCATAGCATCAGTTTAAACTTTGCTCACCTGAGATGTCGTCCAGGGAGGCAACACCTGGGCAGAGAGGTCAGGAACCTCCCAGCAAATGTTCTGTAGACTGTGTTGGCCTCATTGCAATTTATTTGTCTGATGATGTGTTTCTGAGGTTCCATACAACAGCACTCAGCTGTGCTGGATAGCTGCCCTCAAAATCTGAAAATCATAGAATCACTAGGGGCTTGGAAAAGACCTTTAAAGTCCTCAAGCCCAACCATTAACCCAGCACTGCCAAGTCCACCACTAAACCGTGTCCCCATGTGCCACATCTACATGTTTTTTGAACAGTTCAGGGGATGACAATTCCACCACTTCCCTGGGCATCGTGTTCCAATGCCTGACCACCCTTTCAGCGAGGAAAATTTTCCTAATATCCAATCTAAACCTCTCGTGGCACAACTGGAGGCCATTTCCTCTCATCCTCTCACTCGTTACATGGGAGAAGCGAATGACTTCCACCTGGCTATGCTGTGTAGACACATCTAATTTCCAAGGAAAAGAACTGTTCTGATTTCCTCCTAAAGGAGTATTAATACCACATTCAGCTTTTTCAGTGCTGTGGCCTTTGCTTTTGTCTAATGTTTGAAGGGCCACTGGAAGCCAATTCACCCTGGAATGGAGCATGATCCCAAGGGAGCTGCCAGCAGAGACACAACTGTGCCAGGAAAGGAGCCTGTCAGGCTTCTGCTCTGTGGGGGCTCTGGGGCATTTATGTCCTGGGAGACCTGTTGTTATCCGATACTGCTGGGAAAAAAAAGTATGGAAAAACCAACAACCTCCATCCTAGGAGCTGTGTTGAGCCATACCATAACAAAAGTCCTCACTCTTAGGTAAGGACTCCTTTTCCAGCAGGTGAATTGGTAGCTCTGAAAAGCCCAGATCGCTCCTGGCTCAGCCATTTCCCTGCTTGGGCAGGTTTCCACCCCACAGGAAGGCGGGGTGTCTTTCCCATTCCTCCCCATGGTCTGTGTGCAAGGAGAGGCTGTGCTGACATCAGGCATGGGCGTACCTTCTTCACCATTTGCAGCACTCACAGAGCAGAAACCCATGGTGTGCCACGCTGTGTTATCCCAATTATCCCATGCATTTTTGTCCCCAAAGGAATTACAAACCTCAAGCTGCACTCTCTCTTTCTCTTTAGCACTGGAGGGAGATGGTACTCCATAACCAATCTGCTCCTTTAAAAAGAAGTTTTCCATGAGCTCCGTGGGGTCTCTGGCATGTTTTCTGTAGTCTGTATTTATTTTTCCTTTGTGCCTGCAGCTTCAATTGGAGATAATTGCTCTTTTTTGTCATCGTGCAAGGTGAGCTGGCTCCCCAGTGTGCTTGACGACCTTCAAAAATCTGCCCAGCTATTCCAGAAGCAAGACAGAATGCATTTTAAAATACTTGCCTGCCACCCCCAGCAAAATCTGAGCACAGGAAATATAAAATGAGAGATTATTCAACCCCTGGATGGGCCAATTAAAGGGGAAAAACACAACTCAGCAGCAAAGGCTGTGCTTATGTTGTTATAGCTGGGGAAGGGTTGCTTGAAAAAGGACTTCAGCATCATCTAATATTTGGAAGTTGATAGTGGCACTGGGACTGGCTTAGAACAATGCCCTTTTGTTGAAAGGAAACTTTGGTCCCACTGGAATTGCAGCCTCCAGTTTGGCATCAGGAGGGAGCGACGGGGAATTTGTCCTGCCTTGCTCCCAGCCAAGTTTCATCTCTCAGCTGGAGATCCTGGTGCCAGTCAGTGGCAGCTCTGGGAACAGCTGGGGAAGAGGCATCCCTGGGTCATATGGATAAATGTACCCCAAGACTGGGCTGAGTCAACTGGATTTTGAAAGTAATGCCAAAATGTTTAGTTAGTTTGAGAAGGTCGTGACACGGAAGATTGAAGAAATGCGTGGAAACAGGAGCTGAGTCTTCTGATTTGCCTTTAGAGGGCTTTATACTTCTTCATAGTAGACTTTCTTCACTGAAAGAGTGGTTAAGCATTGGAACAAGCTCCCCAGGGAAGTGGTGGAGTCACCATCCCTGGAAGTGTTGAATAAATGAGTGGATGTGGCGCTTCACGATCTGGTTTAATGGACACAGTGGTTTTGGTTCAAAGGTTGGACTCGATGGTCGTGGAGGTCTTTTCCAACCTTAATGTTTCTGTGATTCTGTGAGTGTTCAGCCATTACCCTGTAAGCTGCCTTCCAAAATCTGAGCAATGAAATGGGCAACTATTTCCTATCTGAGAAGTAAAAGTGCAAAGGTCAGCTCTGATAGAAATTCTGCATATCCCAGGAAAAAAAAACCACAATCCCTCCAAAGGCTGGGGCTGCTTTGGATCCAGGGACACAGCTGGACCACATTCACTCCCAGTCCTTCATCACTGGACAAACACCACATCAGCAGTTGCAGAGGGGGTCGTGTTGTGCTCAATAAATAATCCATCACTGCATTCCAGGCAGAGCACCTAATAAATGGGAAAACATTCTGCAGTCGTAAAACCCAATGATATCTAAAACACAAAGCAACTGAAGCTGGAGCAGGTTTACTTCAGCTCCATAAAACGAGGAGTCACACAGAGATCTGGAAAAACCTTTTTTTTTTCCCCCAATCTGGCAAGCGTTGTCTCAAGCAGTAAATCCCAAAGCCAGGATGCCTGGGGGTTCTGCCTTGGGAGCAGTCAGTTTAATTGAGATAACCCAGAAAAAAAGCAAACCTCTGAGTCTCCCAGCTGATGCAGAGAGGCTCCTGCATTACACACTACCTTGTCATCTCTCAGAGAGTCAGGGGCCAGGGCAATCAGATTTACATGTGCCTTGCCAGTCACCAGAGGTGTTGGTGCTCCCAGCTGCTGATCCTTCCAGCTTCCATTGCATCACTGCTCTCTGGCTCTCATCTGCTCCATATAAAAGTCTTTACTGGACCTCAGAGACACTCTGGCTTTTCCTTTTTAGGCAAAAGCAAACAAACAAACAAAATATTCAGCTTTGCCTGGGTGGTTTCTTTGTGGCTTTGAAGAGGAAGGGGAGTTGTTGGGGCTTTTTTCCCAGTCCCTGCCTTGAAAAGTGTTTCACTCGCTTTTCCCAAAGTGCCTGTGATTCGAGGCAAGACCAAAAATATGATTAAAAAGTTCTAATCTTTCAGCCATTATATCTCATGGATATGTGAGAGAAGGTGTATGGAGGGACATGTCTTTATTTGTCATCCAGTAGGGCCAAAATTGCAATTCCTGCTGTAGAATTGGTCTCTGTTTTGCAAGTGCTGGCAGGACAAGAGAGAAACTTTTTAAAGGCTGTGGCTCAGTTTATGAGAATAAATGCAAAACATACAAGAAAGGTATAAAAAGGGATCCAGATTTTTCCTGCTGTTCTGCAGAGAAAGGCCACAGCCACTGTTCTCATGGTCTGACTCTGCTACTGCCTCAAGCCTTACACCAGTAACACGTCAGAAATTCCCACGTCTTTAACTTCCATGTTAATTCTTCTCAGAAATAAAATGAAGAGCCCTCCACCTTTTTTGTCAATGGGCCCCAGGGTTCTACATGAAGACCTGAAGAGACACCTAATATTTGAGACCTCTGAAACATTGCACTGAGCTACCAGGCATGAAACAGGACCTATAGGAGACTTGGACCCATCTGTAGCAACTGTTGGGGTAGCCCAGCTTATTTTTGATGACAGTAAAGGGGCTGTTCAAGCAGCTGAATTGTGCTACTAGGTCAGATTCTGCAGATTAATGGCTAAACCAGCTCAGTGGTGCTGGGCCTTTGGGCTCAGTTCTGCAGGGGGCTTTGCCTCCTCAGCAGTGAGGTGAAGGGCTGCTGCTGCTGAGCCTTCTCTGGTACTGTTTCAAACAAGCTCATCCCTTGCTAAACACGTGTTCCTTCCAACATCCCTCCAGTTAATAAGTTGGAATTCGTTCTACAACATATTTCTGGAGTTAATTAGTGAGACACTGGCACAGGTTGTGCAGAGGTCCCATCCCTGGAAGTGTCCAAGGCCAGGTTGGATGGGGCTTGGAGCAACCTGGGCTATTGGAAGGTGTCCCTGCCCATGGCACAGGGTTGGAACTGGATGATCTTCAAGATCCCTTCCAACTCAACCCATTTATGATTCTAGGATTAAGATAAGAATGTGAAGCACTAAAAACTACTCCAGTTTTTCACATCTGGCCTAATTACATTCTTAATTAGCCCAGTATCCCCACAGAGGGGTATGAAAAATTACCTTGGTGTAAGTCACCTGATGTCAGTTCATCCTCCTGATAGTCTGGCGTTGCTGTATTGCTGATGGAGCATCTTTGTGTAATTGTCAATAATTTGTTGAGGATTTCCACCCACTGTCCTGATTGTTATGCATGATGGGGACTTATTTATTCACATCAGCAGGAACAACTTGGGACTTTATAATCAAAGTTTTGCCATGTAAACAAAGGAAAAGGGTCACTGACACTGCACAGAGCAGCAGGAGCATTTAAGTCCTATCATGGAAGACCTGGACCACAAAGGTGACTTACCTAACCCTTCCTGACTCTGGACTCTCAAACTGACCACAAATACTTGAATTAACTAATTTGTCTCCTCAAGTGAGTCATTCTGTACATTTCTCACCTACACTTTTTTTAACGATGTGATTTAATTTCCTCAAACAGGCAAAAGAGAAACAATATTGAAACAAAACGCTGCAAAGTTTGCTGAGAAAGTTTTCCCGAAGTAAATTGCCGTAGCACAGAAATTAATCTGGCCCACAGTTAATATCTACTATTCGTTAAGTATTTTAATACCATTCACATGCTATCAGTGTGATTTAAACCTTGGTTAAATAATTTTGAGGAAGAGCAAGCATCTTGTTTTTAATTATGACACTGTCACTTAGGAGCCTCCAGGCTCCCATGTAAATAAACTTCTTCATCAGCTGCTCCATGACTGTCTGTGTTCTTGCCTTTACCTTTCAGAAGACAGCGATGGTAAATAACAGATAATTTGAATTTCTCTTTTCCTGAGGGATAAACTGCCTTCTGTTTGCATCCCAATCCTGTACCCAAGAACATAAACAACTACCACGGAGCAGATGCTGTGCAGGATCTTGCTGGTGGGTCAAATCCCTGGAATATCAATAAGTGCAGGACCCAGATCTTCAAAAGGACTTGACTACTGCTGGCAGAATTTGATTCTGGGGACCTGGGACATTATTGCAAATTGATGTTCCACATGCACGTTCGTGAGTCAAGTAAAAATTTGATATAAGGTCCTATAAGACATAACTCTTTTGAAAATGTTGCCACTCAGAAGCATGAGTTATCTCAGCTAAACAGCCTTTAAAAATGATCACACTCTGGCTCCGTTCCTGGAACTGAAATGAAAGGCAATCTCTTGGCCTGGGAAGAACCAGACAAGCCTCAGAAGTGTAATTTTCAACCATTTTCATCCTCTGTGTAAAGAGAAGATAAGGGAAAGACAGGAATCAGGACTAATAACAGCCTGTTCTTTATTGAAGCTTCTAATCTTCCTGTTAAGTAAATTAATTTCTATATAGAGGGATATAGAAGAGAGGCATTAATGTTTAATTACACCTAATGCTTTGCTGCTCAGGGTAATACCAGAGCAGATGTCTGTGTTGATGACTGTGGTTTTAATTGTACACACCTTCAGACAGGAGTGTCTGTAATAAATGTGTAAGGGAGATATTCTCCTGTTAGAAAAAGAAGAAGAGCTGGGCTTCTTGGGGTAGATTTGCAGTGCTTGAGATCACCTGAGCTGTGTAAGGCTTTGTCTACAAGGACAGGCTAAATCTGCCTCAGAAATCCCCTCTATCCATTTCGCAGCTGTCTCCTTCCATTGCTCAACTGTTTTTCCTCTTGGATCCCATTTGCCAACATGCTGATTTGACTCAAAAGCAATTTCTCTGAGACCAAGAGTTAATTTAACTGATCTGAGCTATAAAGCAGTGTGAGGCAATTGTTAAAGTGAGGGGGAGTAGATGCACAAGGTTTTATTGCCTCCTTTCCTTAAATCCAGGCGAGCTATGGGAGGCTGCACTGGTGCTGTTGCTTCCCTCTCTGTGACACCTTGTGCCAGAGACCCAGAGGCTCCTGTCAGTTCAATCTTCCTCATCCTTCTTGGAGGAGCATTTCAGATGTCCTTGGCCTTCCTAAATTTTTGGGCTTCAACTTTTTAACTCAGCCTGATGGCAAACGCTTCCCCCCTCCCTCCATCAGTGTCCCACGGGGTGCCCCAGGAGCAGCAGTCAGGCACAGGGACACACAGATCAGAGGGAACACAAACCTGTCCTTTGCTTTTCCTGTCACCCTGGTGGAACAGCCACCAGATCTGTGGCACACAGAAGGCCTTCTGGTAAACAAGGAGCCCCTTGGGACGTGATCTGCCCACATGGTGGTAAATCCTGGTTAATTTTTCTATTCCTGACGTTCTTTGCCACTTTGTCCATCACCTTGCGCTTGGCAGATGTAACTCCAGTTACCCTGCAGTGGTTATACATGAATACCCCACAACCAAAATGGGGGAGAAGGAGCAGTGGACAATGCTTTTTCCCCATTGCTGGGACTGGAAACCATGGGAAAATTGCTGCTGGCACACCATCTACCTGACACGAGGACTACAGTGAATAAAGAGCAATTCTGAGGGAGGAACTGGATAAAAAGGCATGGATGAATGGGTTAGTCTGGGAAAGAGCAGACTATCTGCAGCAAGGCTGAGCAGGGCTTTGGGGTTACTCCTCTTACCCATAATTTCCAGATGTAGGCTGCCTGTTCTGGCTTTATCCCACCACAGCACAGGCTCTGGCACGGAGAAAGGTTTGCCACGGGCATATGAGTGACACCAGAGAGCACAGTCACAGCACTGGGACATCTGGATTGGGATAGCAGTCCGGAGGAGCCCTTGCTTACCCTTCCTGGGGCCAGGCCAGGAGCTGCCTCACTGAGGGGGAACTCTAGGAGACCTGGGAATATGCCAAAAGACATACAGCAAGAGTCCCTGGACACACAGGTCCATGACCAGCTCCTAGACTCTGCAGTTTGGGAAGCCCAGGAGAACTAGTTCAGAGGCCCTGCTCCCTCAGAGATGCCTATATTTAGTCAGCTGAATTCCTGTTTCAGAGCAGAGAGTTTTCACTGGCTGAGCTGGAGGCAGAACAGATGCTCAGCCCAGCCAGGAGGCCATTACGCTGTGATTATTATTACTCCGTGCTTAATTTTCAGCTCTCTGGTGCTTGTCAGTGATGAATGCTGTGACAAAAAAAAAGCCCTCAATTCTGCAGATAAGTGAAAACATACAGGGACGTAATTCTCTTCCTTTATTTTAGTAAATCTCCATTGTTCAGGTAAACCATCTGGTCATTATCACATATACACACTTAGGCCCTGGAGGCCTCGTTCCAAGTTAGGATAATCCACTGCTGAGCTGATAATGAGGGGTGACATGTGGTCAAATTAATTTTTCTTTTTTTTTTTTATAGTTAGAAGTATTAAAAAGCCATTCAGTGAAATGAAGTTGTTGTTATCACAAATAAATTACAGTTCAGCAGGAAAGAATTCCGTTGAAAACTGATTGGCTGTAAAATTAATAACATTTTGGGCAACGTGCCTGCTCCTGGCACTTGAGAGAGGTGTCAGCCTGTGGCAGGGATCACACCAGTCCCGAATTGCTGTCCACATCCCACCTTCTAGGAATCATGTGTTAAATCTTGCTCCTGGCTATCTGGCATGAATTCCCACATATTGTGGGAGAAATGTGCTCTCTGGGCAGAGCTCCACGGGGGACATTTGCCCGTGTGAAAGGCTGGCAAAACGCCCACGTGCCTCTTCCATACTGCAAACAGGGAGAAGTAATCCCTATTAGAGGTATTTCCACTTCATCCATTTTGGTGGGTCATATAGACAGGAGGAGAGGGGGATTTTGATCATCCAAAGGTGAATTTTAGCTTGAGAGTCTGGAGTGTTGGTCTCTGAAACAGTTGCCAGCAATTTGAGCGGCAGTGGCCACATCTCCCTTGTGCCAAGTGCCCTTGTATAAACAATTACAGCAGCAAATAAGACTCAGGACAACTTTTTTTTCTTTTTTCACGTGGAGAACTGGAGGAAGCTATCCCAGATCCTGTCTGTTGGTACAGGATGTGCCTTCACCCAAGGAATACCCAGTTTTCTTATACAGACCCCAGTCTCCTTGGACTTCAGTGAGATGATAAAAGTATGTTGTGTGTGCTCGGGGATTTTTCCCTCCTGTTCCATCAGCATGGGCCCATTTAGGACAATGTGAGCAGGATTTTTGCATGAGAACTTCTTTTCATGATGAATTCCCATTTCTCAGCGCTGAGGATGGCTGTGGGGTCAGGAGGGGATGGACACAACCAATATCCTGCCCCAGCTTCAACATCAGTAACTTCTCTCCAAAGTTTGGTTGCTTCCAGTCTCTCTGTCTGTCAGCTTTATCTTCCTGCCCATCCCGTTGAGCAGAAGCAATTTCCACAAAAACTCCCCAATGGAATTCCAGAAAATCTTGTTACTAATCCAGATTTCATGGTTACAACAGATAAATACCGTGGTTATACTACCATCAAAATCACGTAGAGAAGGAATGTGTTCAAACAAGGCTCTTTGTAACACATGTAACTGTGTCAGTTCATTCTCTTTCAGCAAATACGGAGTCATAAAAATGCCATTGAAGTTTATATATATGTTTCCAAGGAAGAAACAGTAAGTACCCTGAGATCACAAATCCTCTCCTCCACAATAAAACTCATATCTGTAGTTATCACTCATTTTTAAAGTTGTCCAAATCTAAAACTGACCTGAATTATTGCCTGTTTCCTCCAACCTCAGAACCAACTGCAAGAGATTTATCCACTTTCAAAATGTCTTTGCAAAGTGTCAGCACCAAAAGGCAATTAAACTGCAGCTCAGTGAGATATGATGAAATAAAAATTAATTAAAAAACACATGTTCAAAAAAAAAAAAAAGGAGTTTTCTGGCAAAAATACATCTGTCTTTAAATTCAGATGTGTTGCAATGATACAGATGAACTGTTTGAATCCGAATGCTGTGACATGATGAGAACATCACAGTGGGAGACAGCAACGTGGTGGTTGATCACGAAGAGTGGGAAGTCCACCTCCTTAACCTGCCACTTCAGCTTCTGTGGGGCACCAGCTCTAAACTACCTCTTGAGGGAACTCCTCTTCCTTCACTTGCACACGAAGGAATTCCGGAGAGAGGAGCCTTGGGCCTTACCCATCAAATACCAAACACAGACTGGAGCAGGGATTTAACGTGGTGGAAGTGGCGAAACAAAGTGTATTCCAATGGCAGAGGTTGCAGTGGTGTCAAGGCACATATTTTTGGAATCTCTGTTTCATTTTGGAGAAAAACGTGCGATTTTACTCTTCAAATCTGAATGGAGATTAAAAAAATAAATGATGGAGCAAGCAGAATGCTTCCAGGAAATCCCTACTCCCAGGACATTTCTCGTTCACAGGTTTCAAGTGTGGATCTGGGATGGCAGAGGGGCATCCAGGGCAGAGCATCCAGGGGAGGACTGAGCTTCTGAGTCCTCTCCTGGCCTGTTATCCACTGAGGTGGATCTACCTCATCAACACCATGGCACCAAATGAGACAGAGTCAAGCTTCCAACTCTGTTCCTACTACTTCTTTTAGTATTCCAGGTTATCCTGTAAACCCGGTTTATAGATCAGAGTTGCAGCAAAATGTGCATCTTCTTGGCTTTCAGAAGGTCACAGCCTCCTGTGGCTTCAGTTGTGTAACAGAAAACCAAAGCTGACCAGGCTTTCCCAATACTTTATGAATACATCCTCAAGCTGCTGTGGTGTGTGGTGACTGGGCATATGCTGCACATTTTTAAGCTGTTGGTGCCATTGCATAAAACCCAAACCAGAGTATTTTAGGTTCTGACAGTATGGGCGATGTGTTTTCTCTCTTAGCCTGCTGATTTTGGGTCCAGCCTCCTCAGCAGGCACCTCTTGTCTTGAAAAGGTAATCAGTGTGAAATCATGAGAGTGTGAGAGGGAAGACAGCATGAGGCATCACCTTGAAGGAGTTAGACTGGATTCTATCCCTAAGGACACTGGTGTTTTCTCGGTGTCACTTCAGGCTCACCATGATTGCGGATTCGGGCAGCTCTGAAGGACACTGGAGCGAGGCTCTGCCTCTGGATGGACGTGCATCTGCATGGCAATGGAAAATTACCTCAGCACAACGTGTTGTCACAGAGCAGCAGGGTGTTGATGTCAAAATAGAGCTGATTGCTGTCCCAGCTCACGTAGATCAGCAGTGTGCTCACCTCCCTCACGGCCTTTTCCTTCTCCTGTACCACTGCCAAGGCAAGGGAATGAATCTTTCCAACATCCTTATGGCTGCAGTGGGACCTGGAGTGTCACACACCAGTGATTTGGGTGGAAAAGTGGCTGTCAAGGCTGACATCACACATTGTTCTTACATTGTTCTTATATTGTTCCCAACAAACACAGCTCCATGTGAAATCCCCAGCAGTGATACTCCCAGGAGGCAGCTGTTCCAGCGGGACTGGAGGGGTCCACACAAGGAGAAATCCTTCGGGACCTCTTAACACCCGAGTGGTGAAAATGGCCCTGCCTGCTCTCTCTGTTCCAGTGCTGTAACAGTTTATTTTCCATGTGTTACCTGGTCCCTGGAGTCTTACACATTTGTAGCCAGAGGCAAGACAGGCTGTTGGCAGAGACAGGGAATGAAATTCCATAGGCTGCTGGGCTTTCAGCAGCGTGCTTGGATTGCTCATTTGTAAAGGCTGGTGCTGATGCCAGGCAGATCTGGATCTATTTGTGTGCTTCCCTGAAGCGAGAAGCTGGTGTGTCATCCCTTGCTCAAGCCCTCCTTTTGCACAAACCCCAGACAGACCCCACGTGCCCCCCATCCTCTCTGCTCTGCTCATGCTTTTTGGACCTCTTTGCTCCTTTCCCTCTTGGGTTTATTGGTTATGTGGTCTGTCAGATCTAAAATCCCAGAGTTTAGGGCTCTGGCCACTGCCTCATGCCTCCATCCAGAGACTCCTTGGCTCACCCTTCAGCTTATAGGCTTGTAGCCCATGTGTTTTCTGCACACTCCCATTCATATTTGGGTTTTTTTTCCCCTACCTTATCCTTAATATAAAAACCACTAGTGATTCCAGGACCTCGACTCCAGCCCATAAAGTGATCTGGAGACTTCAGGCTGCTGGCTCTGGAGTTACACTGGTTCAGTTCTCTTCCCACGAGAAATCTTGGCATCTTTGTGAGAGAACTTTGGGACATGTATCTGCACACATATATATTGTGTATAACGTGTGTATTTTTCATCCCCCATGAGCTGGCATGAGGGGAGAATAGGGAGGCTCCAGAGCTGTTGGATTATCATGAAGAAGAGGAAAAATGAGACAGGTGTTAGCACCCACACTCAAGTCCTCTAAAATCAACAGAATTGCAAAAATGGAATAAAATCACCCTGTTTATTCCCATATTCAGATCTGTGTTTGTAGGGGAAAGGACCAAACTGTGCCAGGAGCAGGGCTGTAGTCAGATGTGCTGTCCTGGTTTCCTGACCCATGCACAGCACGTCCTGGGTTTGGCTACCCTTGGTTTGCTCTGTGCCTGCAGACTGGCTGGAAGTGGTGGAGTGGGCAAGGAGTGAGGAATATTTGTTGTGATCAGCTGCAAACCATGCAGAAGGAGGAAACACTGAAAAAAAATACCCATGCCTGGCGTTATGGCCTGGGTGGACACACCCCTGGGGCTCCTGTCTGGGAACCCCAGCAAGCAGGTCAGTGGTGGGTCTGGTGGAAATTCAGGTAAAATCTCTCAGTCTCTGGCTTGGACCTGTGTGTCCTGTTGCTGCTTGCAGCTAAACTGCATCCACACGTGGTGGGAGGATCCAGGGTCACTGGTGGAGATGCTTTACCTGAGCTGGGCCCTTCTTATGGACGTGCCATCCATCACAGAATCATGGAATCATTAAGGTTGGAAAAGATGTCTAAGATCATCAAGATATCATTTGGATATCGAGTCCAAATGTTAACCCAGCGCTTCCAATTCCACCACTAAACCATGTCCCCGAGTGTCACACGCCTTTTTGAACACTTCCAAGGATGGCAATTCCACCAGTTTCCCAGGCAGTGTGTTCCAGTGCCTGACCACCCTTTCAGTGAGGAAATTTTTCCAATCTAAACATCCCCTGGTGCAACTCGAGGCCGTTTCCTCTTGTTGTCTCCTTATGTTTCTCTGTTGACTCTATAAAATCTGTTCCCTTCTCGCAGGCTTATTTGTGTTTAGGATGCTGTCCTTAGGCTGGAAACGCCCTTTGGATCAGCAATGCTTTTTCCATCTGTGCTGTGCTCAGTGAGGAGGCTGAGCTCATATGTTACACTGAATTAAAAGCAAGAGCCTCCCCTGTAGCTGCACCATCGCTGTCTCGCTGCCACGTAGCAGGTGAGAGGGAAACACACCGTGGGCAGCTTGTGGCCTGACAGAGACCATCTGTGTGACTGCTGATGTGTAATTTAAGCACTTTTTCACCGCTCTCAAGTTATGTTGCAAGAAGAAACCTGCAGGAGATGTTGAGGAGCTCTAACACAGCACGGGGGCTCTGGGTAAGACTTTTGCATCTTACTATAAAAGTTACCTCCATGGCTTCTTGAAATGCCCACTCCTCTCCATGGACCAGTTATTTTTAATGAGCTATCAGTGTTTGGCACAGTAAGAAAATTCAGGATTAGTAAAAACCTGGTGCACAGGCTGATCTGAAGAACTCTGCTAAACATCAAGCATCGGGAATGGGCAATACGGAATAGAGTCACTCCAGGGTGGGCTGCTTTCAAGCACAAAGCCAAGCATGAAATACTAAGCTGCCTGCACGTCCTGTGTTTGTTTAAAACACAGCTTTTAAAACCTTCCTACCTCAGAAACCACTTCCCCTCAGATATCCTTCCCAGGAAAAGGGATACAGTCACGTTCTTAAAACGCTGTTAGTGGCAGGTGGAGCAGTGGAGGCCTTTCTGACACCCTTACAACTGACAATTGCCTGGAGAATCCATACAGTACCTTGCTTCTGCCTCCTGTGGTAGTTCTTCCTTTTTCATGGAAGCAAGGGGTGGGCACATGACTGTCCTACTGCACAAGCTCTGATCTGCAGAGCCTGTCCGTGGCGATATGTGCAGGACCTCAAATTTAAGGTCTCCGCCCTGCAAGCTCCTCAGAGCCCTGCCAGCATGAGGAGCGCAAGGAGTTTGGCCTTTTTGTGTGTCTGGGACAGGGAGCAGATTGGTGACATACCTGGTCTCTGCAGAGATTTTTATTTGCGTTTCAGACTCGTGTCAAGGAAACCCTTGCAGCGCCCCTGGGGAGGAGGTGGCTGTGTCACTGACATTGTGTCACCCAGATAAATGCCAAACATTCACTTTCACCTTTTCAGAGCAATAACAGCCTTACCCCAGCACATCTCCAGGGATTAAGAGCTGTCTAATTTGCAAGATTGCTGAAAAAAACCATGAATTACTGATGGGACTCACACAAAGTTGCATAAAGAGACTTGGCCCTTCAGAGCAACGAGGGAGGCAGCTCTGTTCCCAGCCTCTCCAAAGCCAATCCCTGCTGACATCACCAGCTGTGCAGCCAGATGTTGGGCAGGTGGAAGCGCCTCTTCCAGGCTGAGCCTGCCACCTTGAGCAGAAGGAGCTTCACTGGCTCAGGTCCCAGCTGTCTACCACCCAACAGAGCTCAGCACACCCAGAGACTAACCAAAAACCCACCTAATTTTACACACCTCAGGCTGTGGCAACATCTACATCCAGCCATCAGCAGATGACTAAGCAGGCTCTGTATCCCCTGTACAGTAAAATTCTGGTGACACGAACAAATAAAAATCTTTTTGATTCTGATGTGCCATCATGGAACATCTGAAGCAGAGGCAGGAACTGATTCCAAAGAAAAGGTCATGCAGGCTGACAGCCAGCTTTGGAGGACTGGCATAAAAATTGCTGTGTAAAAAGCTGCTCAGGACACTTTTACATCAGTGTGTCTCCAAAGGGCAGGAGGTCCTAGGAAAAGAGAAAGGAGCAGCTTTCAATTTTGGCAACATCTGGTACCAGTGACTTCACATGGTCATAACAAGGCCAGGTTGGACAGGACTTGGGAGAAACCTGGTCCGGTGAAAAGTGTCCCTGCCCCTGGCAGGGGGGTTGGAACGAGGGGATCTTTATTGTCCCTCCCAACCCAAATCATTTGATGATTCTATGATAACATTTTATTAGGTGTGCTCAGATCAGGGCCAGCTGCCAGCAACCAACCCAAACCTGCCCTGAAGGAGAGTTTAGTGAGAGGAGTGACAAGGTGAGACCTCCGGTGCTGATGGTCTGTGTGAGAGCTGCATTTTCTGCCTGCACTGCCCCGTGTGACCAGCTGTGTGTATGTAAATGTGTGTACACGTGTAATAGTGTGTATTTAAACGTGTGTACACAGGTGATATCCCTGTGTTGGTGTGTGTTCCTGTGGGAAATACAGGTTCAGCCTCACTACTGGCTGGATCCGGGGATGTGAAGCTGCGTCAGCCTCGCCTCTGCCACGTGTCTGGATGGGGCATTTCCCAGCAATCAGCCAGCAACTTGTGTCTTCCTGAAACCCCACAGCAGTCTGGTCTCTGCAGAGTGGCTTTTTCTTGGTTTATTATCTTTTCATTCACATCACTCTTCTCTTTCTTGCTTTCTTCCTGCAAACCCTGTGGTGTTTGCCTTCCAGTGTCACTCTGTGCACAAGCGGTGATCAGACCCAGTTCCCTTCTCATTCTTCCAGAAAAGTCCCACTGGGCTGTTGTGCAGGAAAACTCAATTCACAGGGTTGTTTTCCACAGTACTGCCATAGTATTTTCAGCACACCAGAGCTAGAGGGATCTAAGTTCTCACTGACAGCTACTCCTTTTGATATAAAGGTGTGAGCCTGCCCTCACTTGCACATGCTACTTATACCAAATTGCATAAACTCAGACCCAAAGTGACTTACAAGTTATGATGACAGCTTAATCATGAGAACAAACTGCAGCTTTAAAACCCTGTGATTTAAATCATCTGTAAGTAGGATTTGAATCTAATAGTCTACCATTCAAGGCTGAACAGCACAGTAATTGCAGCTGTACATGGAATACAATAAAAGCACCAGGGGGGGAAGGGGGGGAAGAAATAAAAGCCTTATTCAAGACAACAGTGCCAGAAAAAGTAATTACCACAGCTCAGGCACTCCCAGGTATTAGGCACTTCTGCAGCAACAGGAGCTCTTCCCAGCTGGCTGTGCTTAGCAGAGTTAAAATGGGGAAGAACAAAAACCCAACCAAAATAGGAATAAGAAGAGGCACCAATCCTCTTGGTGCCCAGAGAGGTTGTGGGCACCTCATTCCCCGGAGCTGTTCAAGGACAAGCTGGATGGGACTTGGAGCAACCCGATCTGGTGGAAGGTGTCCCTGCCCATGGCGGGGGTCGGAATGAGATGATCTTTAGGGTCCCTTCCAACCCAAACCATTCCAGGATTCTATGACACTTAATTTGATCCCAGCAGTAGAAACCAGTGCTTCAGGCAGAATAGCACAGGCTTCATGAATTTGACTGGCTTTGGGAAGGTGTTTTCTGGACTGTGTTTGAAGGCAAAGAAGGTCAGCGCAGGTTTAACTTCTCCAGGAGGAGAATGACGTGACTGTTCTCATAGTAGGACGACAATCTCTGCTTTGTCTTGCACCTCTGCACGCACATTTCAGGGGCTTTGTTAGTGCAGAGATCATTCTGCAGCATGTAATCAGAGAACCATGGAATGCTTTGGGCTGGGATGGACCTTCAAGATCATCTCGTTCCAACCCCCCTGCCATGGGCAGGGACACCTTCCACTAGACCGGGTTGCTCTGAGCCCATCCAGCCTGGCCTTGGACACTTCCAGGGATGGGGCAGCCACAGCTTCTCTGGGCAACCTGTGCCAGGGCGTCACCTCCCTCACAGGGATGAATTTCTTCCCAATATCTAAAGTAAACCTACCTTCTTTCAGTTTAAAGTCATTAACCCTTGTCCTATCACTCCATGGATTCTTTTCTCTTGGATTTGGTTCTGCTTCTACTGAAGCTGAAGAAACTTTCCCAGTTTTCCTTCAGTGAGATCAATCTTCCCATGGTTTTGTTCACACTACAGTCACTTTAATTAAACCAGAGATGTTATATTTCCAGAAGCAACCTCTTGCTCAGGGCATAAGCTTAAAACTGGCTTTCCACAGTACTTAAGGCAAAAAAAAAGTTTTAGATTTTGCTTGAAAACATTAAAGCTTCAGATTTCCTTGATTGCTAAGAGAGGGTGCAATAGGTCTTACAGACTGATCTGCTCTATGTCATGTGCGTCCTTAAGCCCAGCACCAAGGGTAAAACTGAACCATTTCAGTCCCCAGGAGATGTTGTTTGGGCAGAATGTGACAAGATAAAAGACTTCAGTACAGCCAGGTCTGGAGATGAGAGTTTAAATGACAGGTTATCTCACCAGGTGAGTAATCTTTTGATCACAAGTGTGGAGAAAAAAACACAAGAAAAGAGAAGCTGTGCCTTAGGGGGAAGAGGAGTGGATGTTTCCAGTATCAGGGCACAGCAGAAAAGAGTATTAACAGATTAAGGATATGCAGCAGAGAAGCATGAAAATGAGGACAGGGCATGTTTTTGATATCCAAGGATGACATAGATACAGCAACAGAGAATTGCTGATAGAAACACAGGACTGGGAAAGAGAAGCTGTGCAGCTGCATTTGAAACCTGGAATAGATGAAATGTAAGGATGGCAGTGACCACTCTGTCCTGCCACCCCATCCCTGTACACAGAGGCAGGACCAAATACATGAGAAGCATCCCTGATATGTTTTCCCAACTGTGAAAAAAACTCCTGTTCTCCTCAGTGCCATTTATCCCTGGAAATCTTTCCACTGTGTCCAATCTAAATGTTCGTGTGGCATTTTCCTTCCTTTTTTTTTTTTTTTGTTCAATGAATTTATCTTCCCCCTCTCTACTGCAGCAAAGGGTTTCACACTGGCACACGGGTCAGAAAAAGGCCAAAATGGTTTTGAAATGGTCGGGTTCCAAGCAGACTTGATGGAATATGCTGGAATTTCAGACTTAGTCATCACCTAAATTCAGCAGATTCTGGGTGACCAGAGTGAAAGTGGTATTTCAGCTGAGTCCCTAAGCAAACTCAACCTTCTAAGGCTCTGTGTATACCTGTCCACTTGTCTGCCAGTCTTCCTTCCAGTAATTTTTGAACATAAGGAGATTTAACAGAGAATTTCTTCCAAGCATTGTGAAGATCAGCACATCACGTGGCTGAGGGTGAGAAAACCAAATCAATAGCCACTAAGAGGAAAAGCAGAAAATTCTCAGCTTAACACTTCATTTTCAGTGTCTGTGGCTTTCCAGTTGGCATTTGTGTCCCTCCAGAGTCCCTGCAGTGTTGGGGCTGGTAGGGAGGGCTGGGACAACTGGTGGGTTGTGGGGGACTGTGGTGGGATAGTGTAAGAGAAACAGGCTGGAAATCTGGAGCCAATTGGCCTTCACAGATACCACTTCTTGATTTTCCACCACAGGAAAGTCCTTCTCCCATTGGAGAGGCAGGTGGCTGCCAGAGGAGCGGAGCTGCCGGGAAAAGCAGAAGAGCAGCGTGGCAACCTTTGGGAATAATTCTGCTGATTTCAGGAGGCAGAAGCAGCTCCTCCACACCGTGGGACTACTCATGTTCTCTGAGAAGCCAGTGGGCAGAGGTTTGGCAGTGATCTGAAGGTACTTTGAGCACTGAAATGCACGTCCTTTGATGCAGAGTGGAGGGGAAAGTGATGATGGAGGGGAAAAATATACACAATTTGCCAAGCTGGAGGTCAAACCTGATATTTGGTTGAAAATAATCCCTTTTCGGGTTCTTTCTGGTGGAGGGTTTATCAGCAAGGGTTTATTCCAAATCCACTCTTGCAGTCTGAGGAAATAATGCTTCCAGCCTCCACTTACCACTTTTCAGCATGAATTAAAAATCTGACAGCTTGTCAGGCTCTCTTGTGTCTGCACTTCCCTCTGCACTGCCAGGGTGAGGCTAAAGAAGGCATTTAGAGGGCCAGGGACTGTTGTGCAGTGAGAGGAAATAATTCGCTGCTAATGCACATGACAAACTGAAACATTAACTGTAAAGGTCATTTTGGGGGTTTTCTTGTAAAAGAATCGATGCATTTCTAAATCACTGCCTAGTGTGCCTTAAAATGACTGAATATCCCAGGAGACAAAAGGCATCTGAAATGTTTTCTAAAGGTCTGCAGGAGAGCCTCGTGGGCTGAGCAGGCCAATGAAGATGTCCTCCTCCAGCCATCCTGGCTTGTGCTAGAGACCAAAAAGGATGCCACGATATTAGGAAGAGGTTCCTCCCCCAGAGGGTGGTCGGGCACTGACCAGGCTCCCCAGGGCAGTGGGCACAGCCCCAGGGCTGACAGAGCTCAAGCAGCATTTGGACAACGTTCTCAGGCACAGGGTGGGATTGTTGGGGGGTCCTTGTGCAGGGCCAGGAGTTGGACTGGATGATCCTTGTGTGTCCCTTCCAACTCAGGATATTCTGTGATTCTGTGTTTCTCTGCCCAGGCAGCCACCCCTCCATCTGCCCTGGGAGCCACAGCACTGCCTGGATTATACCTGTCCCTGCCTGGCCAGGAGTAGTCTGAGGTAATGGAGAGAAAGAGGCAATCCTTTACTGGGTTTTTTTGGGGGAAAAGGTTTCAAATTCGAAGCCTCTTAATTGATTCTGACGAGATGCAAAGAATCCATGTGGTCTGACTGGCAGGTGGTTTCATGTTAAGATCTCAGGAATGGAAAGAACTTCGGAATTCAAGGAATTTTGTAAGGGAGGAACTGGCAAAGGTCATGATATTATGAAGAACACCTGAATGAGTAATTAAAAGTCAGTTCTGCAATGCTGATAAAGTAGAGCTGGAAGGGAGGGGAAGGGGAACTTTTAGAGCACATGCTGTGCAGCATCCCTGAACCTGAGCACAGTGGTCTTGAGTGATGAGACCAGACCTTAAAAGAGAGTTCCCTGTGGATGGAAATCCTGAGCGGGAGGATTTTGACTTGTCAGAGAGAAGGACCCGAGGGGAAGACCCAAAGACATGTTCAGTTTGTGGGTTGTCTTTTATTATATTTGGGAAGTGTTCTCACTTGGAAAAAGGAGAGAGGCTGAATGTAGTAAAGCAACATGCAAAAGCTTGGAGAACTGCCTGTGCAGAAGTGAGGCCGAGATGTGGGCAACCTACCTAGGGCTGTGGTTTGCTGCCTTGGGGCAAACAGGACTTCAAAACCATGGTCCTCACTGGGTAGGATGGGCTGTGTCTTCCCTCTGTGGGGCCTTTTTAGCACAGAAGTCAGGAAACAGCGGAATGAGGTAGTGGAAGGTCTCGGCTGTGGGGACGTCGTGCTGTTCTGTCAGCTGTGTCTGCACTGAAGGTCTCCTGCCATCAAGGCTCACGGTGTGATTGTCAGGTTTGGGACTGGTGATCCTTGTGGGTCCCATCCAACTCAGGATATTCTGTGATTCCACGCAGCGGGTCTCACTGGGTCAGAGACAGGGACTTGCCAGCTGGGAAGGCTGTGTTACTACAAGAGGTGGGTAGTGGGAGGGCAGTTGCCTCACCTAAAAATGAGACGGGGGCTTTAAGAAAGCACCACTGGACTCCAGAAAATGCTTGGTGCTTGTCACATATTTACCTGCCTTGTCTTCCTCATTGTCCTTTTCTTTCCTCAAGAAAACACTCTTTGGTTCAGCCCTTTGATTTTTCTCTTTGCAAGTAGGAACTTCACCTCAACCAGCACCAGGGTGGGTGTGGGTGGGACCCCAAGGTGATATTTGTTAGTGACAGCTGAGGATTGAATCCAAGCCCTTCCCACCTACATCTGTCTGCATAATGTTTCTGCTAATTAAATTCAAACATAAAGGGGACTATTAAGAGTAAAAAATTGTCTGTTATATCAGAAATATGTGGATCCTTGCTTGGGAATTATTTTCTCTGGTTAATATCAACAGTTTCTTCGCATTTGCAGAGGTTGAAGTGGAATTTATCTGAGTCTATTCCTTCTGTTTCAACCTCTTTTGCCAAGGCTTCTCATTTCCATGCTCTGGAGATCAGTTTGTAGGGAGAAATACACCCACACCTTTCTCAACTGGACCTCGTGTTCTTACAGACCGAGTCCACTGGCACAAGAGGTTGTTAGTATTAAACAGGGAGTGTGGAATCATTTATTTTCATCTCAGGCAAAAAATTCTGAGCTGTGTAGGCAGGCAGGGCTGCTGCTAAATGAATTGGACATGTAGATTTATTCACACAGAACAGCCTGAAGCTGCTGCAGTCCCAGCAAGCCCCAGCTCAACCACCGTGGTGCTCCATTCCTCACCACCACCACCACTCACAGAATTAAAGATCCCCTCTCTGCTGAGTTTGCAAGGCTCTCAATCATCCCCTATAACCTGCCTCTGGCTGCTTGGAAAGTTTGCTGGCAAAACAACACGATTTTTGGTCGATAGTTGTAAAAACTTGGGGTTTTTTTTCATTCTCTCCCATGATTTTACTGGGGTAAAAGTCACAATCAAGACCCCACACAGCCCCTGAGTGCTCTTTAATCTCAACTTCTAGTAAATTCTTCTTCTTCCAGTGCAAGCCCAATGCTTGTCCCAGGAGCTTGTTTTGGCTGCTCCCCTGGGGCTCTGTCCTGTTTGCTCAGGAGGTCTTGGTGAAGGACCAGAACTTCTGTCCACTATGTTTAAAAATATTAAAAGAAGAGGAAGAAGAAGAAGAAAAGGAGAAAGGAAAAAAAAAGAAGAAAAAGAAAAAGAAGAAAAAGAAAAAGAAGAAAAAGAAAAAGAAGAAAAAGAAAAAGAAGAAAAAGAAAAAGAAGAAAAAGAAAAAGAAGAAAAAGAAAAAGAAGAAAAAGAAAAAGAAGAAAAAGAAAAAGAAGAAAAAGAAAAAGAAGAAAAAGAAAAAGAAGAAAAAGAAAAAGAAGAAAAAGAAAAAGAAGAAAAAGAAAAAGAAGAAAAAGAAAAAGAAGAAAAAGAAAAAGAAGAAAAAGAAAAAGAAGAAAAAGAAAAAGAAGAAAAAGAAAAAGAAGAAAAAGAAAAAGAAGAAAAAGAAAAAGAAAAAGATTTAATTGATGAAGGAATCTCCAAGCACCACAGCTCAAATGGGATGATGTCTTCCAGTCACCTATATGGTTTCCCAAAGTTCCTTATGCTGTCCTTGAGGGTTTGGTAGCAAAACAATCAGGTTATTTTTAGCTTGGAGTCTTTCTGACTGTTTTTGTTCCTTTTAAGAAATTAAAATAGTAGTGCTTCAAATTTGTAAGCATGAAGGATGTCCCACACACGAAGCAGTTCACATTTTGTCTGCTGCTAGAGGTTCCAGACCTCTAGAATTTAAATTTTAGTTTAAAATTTAAAGCACCATTTAAATGCACGTTAGCAGCCCACGAAGGAATCTGCATGGTAAGGCTTCCCTTAATATATTTTTGAAACCGCACAAAAGAAGTTACATTATTCCTAAAGGTTTTATTCAGCACAGTGGAAAGTGTGTTCAGAAAAATACAAGGTATTAATAGTTCCAAAGGGAGATCCTCTATTCACAAAAGAAACCCTACCATAGGAATCTACTTGCTAATAAACAAGTGGTTTTGCCCCTCTCTCATGAAATACTCCACCAGTTCAATGAAAAAAAAATAACCAGCAAATTTAAAGCAACGTTGAAATCCTCTTTAGAATTGTCCCACCAAACTGAGTCAAGCTACTTTTAGGGTGAAAGGGTGACAGGGTTTCACCAGGAATATGAAACATTGATGTGGCCAGATTAGCAAACATCATTCATGATTCAGAGAGCTGGGAGGCCAGGAGCTGGAGACTTGGGGTAAAATTCTGCTCGTGGCTCTCTGCCCATTCTCGTACTTCCCTTGAAGGAGGCAGCTGTTTCAGGAATTCTTGACCTGTTGGGAATAAGATAGCCAGTATTAGGTGTTAGCATTTAACATCTTCCCATTTCAGAAGCCTTTATGATGGTTTCAGAGGGCTGAAAATCCATGATATTGTAGGGTTAAGGATTGGAGGAGGAGGTGAAGTGCTTTGAGATTATACTCAGAATGGAGGGCTGGGGGATAAGAAATGGGAGAAGGAGCATCACTTATAGCATTTTTTACCATTATAATATTTAACTGTTCCCCCCCACCATCCTTGTTAAAACTCCCATGCTCCACCTTCTGCTACATCTGAAGGCCTGGGTGCTTCATGGCCATGAGCTTCATGGGTGACTCAAATGTTCAGTTTTTACTCCATCCATTTAACTTCAGGAACCCAAAGACTGAACATTTGGCCCCAAGTTCAGCCTAATACCTCGTGCTGTGCGTGGGACAGGTATGAGCTAGAACTTTGAAGAAAACAGATATCAATTTACTAGGAAGTGTGTGTATTTGAAAGTAAATTGGGATTGACTGGAATTATGTTTGTGTCGGGCTTTGTAGTTAAATATTATAATAACACTGTCCTGCCTTCATTGATGTCCTCACCAAAAATTGCTGAAAACACATCATGTTTACAGCTCTTGGTTGTTTCTCCAAGGCAATTTGAAAGTTGTTGGTTCAAAGAGACAAAAATTGTTGCATTGCATCTCTCCTGCCAGACACTGTGATTTCATCAAGAGTAGCTGAGATGTGTAACTTTGGTTTAGCCCAAAATGCCTTTTCCTGCACAGCATCCTTGGTGTTTCCCATTTGAGTTCCCCCCAGCACCCAGACTCTACAGGTTGAATCTTGTTGTCATTACACAATGGATTCACATATTAGTACAGATAGACAAAATCTAGAAAAGAAGCAAATCCCTTCCTTGTTGTGGTTTGCTCATATGCTGGGGGTGTCATGGAATCACAGAGTGGTTTGGGTTGGAAGGGACCTCAAAGGTGATTCAGTTCCAACCCCCTCATCCTTGGCCAAGAGCTGGATCCCAAGTGTACACTGAGACAGAGGTCCTGACTGGGAATTGAGGCCCTGAATGCTTTTTTGGGGTGTTTTATGTGTGTCTGAGCCAGCCTGGATGGAATATAGGAATGATCCCTATCTCTGTTTCACAGATTGCTAACTGCTGTTTTCACAGACAGAGAGCAGTTAGGTTAAAAATTTATCTAAATGTACCATACATAGAAATTAAAATATTAATCTGATGTCACAGATTATATCTGTGGAAGAGCCATGCTTAGACCGGACTCTGATGCCAACAGGTTAACTCAGTATCTCTACACATTCTTTAGTTCATTTTTCTAAGTAAGCTCTCTGAGTTCTGTTTTTTAACCAGCTTTCAGTGAAAAACACATCTTAACTCCCACTAAAAGTGACCTTTCATTCTCATACACCTGTTATTTGTAGTTATACAACATTTATATTGGGAACCAGAATTGTGGCAAACAAGCCCCCTTGCAGTGTGCAGGATTAGGCATGTGGAATCATTTCGGCTCTGCAGAAGGATTATGAACTGACTGGGTACCAAAGATGCTGGGAAAATATTTCTTTATGGTGTTTTCTGGAAATTCTCCCTTAAAGAAGCTTTGTGATTGTTTGTGCTCTCCACTCTTAAAGGAAAAAAAAAAAAAAAAAGGAGCAACTTATAAGGATGACAGATAAGTGAAGAAATCAAACCTCCTAAGAGGTGAATGACTTATGTTTCCTGAACATGTTCCCCCCTAAAGATCTTTCTGTTCTTTGACACTCATATACATTTTTCACTCTCAGATTTTATTCTTAGTGAGACTTGCCAGCACTCGGGAATTGCATTTTACATTTCATAAATCTCAGAGTGTCCAAAAATGACAACAGCACACATGGGTATATGTGAGAGCACATGCACACATTATTCATGGCACTGGCTGGATGGAGAGCTTTGCTTTTCACTCCCAGCAGTTCTTAGCTAAGGCAACTCACAGCCATAAATTCGCTACAGAAATCGTGTTAAAAGTCAGGCGAGAAACGAGAATTGTTTAATTCTGAAAGTGCAAATGTATTCAAGCCGAGCTGTGTGAGCAAAATATGTCTTTGAAATTCCTTACCCTGCCTTATCTTATTGCAGCCACAGTTAAAAGTGGGAGGCACTTCTGGATACAGGGATGTTAATTGCTGTAAGACGACGAGGAGGGTTTCAGCTCTTACTACATCGTTTGGTTGGGGCTTGGCTGACCTGTAGGACCTCAGGTATCCATCCTTGTGCTGGCCAGATGCTCTGGGAACGGGTTGTACAGGGAAGATATGGACTCCCCATCCGTGGAAGTTTTTAAGGACTGGTTGGATGGACCTCTGAGTAACCTGGTCTAGAGGAAGGCATCCCTGCCCATGGCAGAGGGTTGGAATCGGATGATCTTTAAAGTCTCTTCCAACCCAAACCATCCCAGGGTTCCGTGATTCTGTCCCCACCACCCTATTTCCATGCTGGTGTTACTCCACCCTTGACTCCATGGCACTGGTGCTGTTGGAAATTCCAGGTGACTCAGGTGGAGGAGCTCTTGGGAAGAGCTCTTTTTTTGATCCTCATCCTCTTATTCATTGGCTTCATTTTATTATCCAGCTGTATTACCTTAATAGATCATAACAGGGCCCTTCCCTGCTGGGTGCCTCACTCTACACACCTGCTTAAAATGTATAAGAAAGTCATTATCCTTATTTCCATAGAGAAATTGCACTGTTCAGAGAGAAAATGCCCATTTCCATCATTATGCCATTTGCTAGATTGTTTTAATGAGTTTTTCACTGCTTTACCTGGGGCTTGTCTGCAAAGCATGTTGCTCCTTTCATTGCCTCTCTCCAAGGATCGTGGTCTCACTGCAGGCAGGAATGGGTTCAACCTGGATAGGATTTATATTGGAGCAGGGAATTTCAGTGCACCATTTCTGAGGCCAAAGCAGGCAGCTACACTTGTGTGTGCTGCTCTCTGATGACACAGACAAGCTTTATTCCTCCCCTCCCTCAGAACAGAAATCTTCAGAAGTTTAATTTAGAATCAGCTCCATCTGACTTGAAAAATAGGGATGTGTGGTGCTTCAAAGGCACAGAACTTTCCCATGTGGTTTGAGGGAGCCCTGTCTGCTTTTGCTGGTCAAACCCCACACGAGGCAGTGACAGGTGCCTTTGCCTCGGAGCAAAGCAGGAAGCAAGTGGCACTGAGAGAAGTAGAAAATAAAGTGAGATGCTCTTTTTCTCCTCCAAAATAATCGGGGCAAATGTCACAGAGAATGATGTGATTTTACAAAACACTTTTCCCATTTAGGAAAAGCCATCACAGTGTGGCCTCAGGCAGCACTATTAACTACCCCATATTTAATAGTTGAACTTGTCTGTTTTCACTCTCTGGCATCAGAAGCAAGTCCATGCAGTCAGTCCCCTCTGATAAGCAAAATGGATGGATGTCATTAAGCCAGGCATCCCAGTGTCTTCTCCAGCCCCTGAACTTCAAATGGATGCTCCTCTTTCTGTGAAAAGATTTGATTTCAGTTCAGGGAGGAGTGATTCAAGTCTCACAGAGGTTTGAAGTCACCTGTGTATTGCTTATCCACCAGAAATCCCTTTGGCTTTACGGACTCAGCAGCAATTACTGCATGAGCTGGTTCGGAACAAATCACTGATATTAATTAGGAAAACCTCCATGGGCAATTGTCTAATTCAGGCACCACTTCTATTTCCTTTTGTGCCTTTATGAAAACACTTGGCAGTGTTCAGAGAAGATGGCATCTCCTTCCTTCTGCCCGCACTGGTGTTCATTAAAGCATTTCAGAAAGGGATTGAAATATGTTTTCCCTCTCTGTGGTTGCTCTCATCAGTAACAGGAAAACCATTGCCTGGGTTTCAGTACATCACCCTGAGCCACAGGAATGCAGAAGAAGGAGAGGGAGCAGATGGAATTATGATATTTAAACCCAATTCTGTGGGGAGTTCTCAAGTGACAGCAACCTTTGCTACTGCCAGTCATTATTGGGGCTTGTAGCTGAACATGTAAAGAGAGCTGTAATTATTGATTGCTCAGCAGGCTGCAGGTGGCAGATGCAAGACGCGTTAATACCTGGTATAAAGAAGTGACTAAGAAATCATGTATTTTTTTCAGAGGTTAGGTTTATTCTGGAGATAAATTGCAGTTTTATAGCCCTCGAGAAAATGAAGTGTAGGAGCAGAAAGGTCTGCTTACACTTTCTGCCTGAAGAGACTCGAGATAGAGCACATTGCTTGGGAGTTAACATTCATCAGAGAGTGCTGAGCATTAACACTGAGCTGCTTTGGTATTTTTCTTTCACTTATTGCAAGCCATTGCATTCACTGAATTTAAAACTCATTTACATTTTCATAAACAAGTTCTTAGTGCTTTTGTAATGCTCTGTACAAACTATAATTATTGCCAACATTAGGGAAGAGACAAGTGGCTTTAGGTCCTGCAAATATTTCAGTAAACCAGGCAGTGACTTTATTGGAAAATGAAGTTAAGAGATAAAAAATCTATGTCTGGCTCTTGGAAAAATTTGGCAAATAACTTTGGCCTGAAAAATCTTAAAAAACCATGAATAGCAAAGTGTTGCTCTCAGATTTGCTAAACAAAATGTCCATTTCTAGAGCAGTGCTTCAAATTGAAAAATTACCCTAGAAATAATTGTTTTAACTCCCTTAAATTCATGGAGCATTTAATTTTGGGTCAAATGAAATAATTCAGAATGAGCTCAAATTAGTTTTTACTTTCAGTTCATTTCTTCATTTCAGCTGATTGGAATTAAAGAAGAAGAAGAAAGAAAAGAA
>VXAY01006933.1:0-10617 GCA_013399855.1 Oxyruncus cristatus | reverse complement strand
ATAAAGAATGGAGGTTTTCCTTGCCCCTCCTTTTGCTATGAATGTATTTATAAAAACACTTTTTAATACCCTTTACAGAAGTGGCCAGATTAAGTTCAAATTGTGCTTTCACCTTTCTAATTTTCTTTCTGCATGATCTAACAACATTCTTAAACACTTCCTGAGTTGCCTGTCCCTTTTTCCAAAGTTGATAAACCCTCTTTTTTTCCCTGAGTTCCTGCAAAAGCTCCCTGCCCAGCCAGGCCAGTCATCTTCCCTGCCAGCTCATCTTCCGGCACATAGGGACAGCCTGGTCTTGCATCTTCAAGATTTCTTTCTTGAAGTATGTCCATCTTTCCTGGTCCCCTTTGTTTTTAAGGGTTGTTTCCCAAGGTACTCTCCCAATCAGCATCCTGAATAGGCCAAAGTCTGCCCTCCTGAAGTCCAGGGTAGAGGTTTTGTTGATACCCCTCCTTGCTTCACTGAGTATTGAAAACTCTATCCTTTCATGGTCACTGTACCCCAGACGGCCTCCTACCACCACATCTTCCACCAGCCCTTCTCTGTTTGTAACCAGCAGGTCTAGCGGGGCGCCACCCCAGTAGGCTTGCTCACCAGCTGCAACAAGAAGCTATCCTCCATGCGCTCTGTCAGAGGCTGAAATGGTTAATGGCTTAAACAGACATTGAAACTGCAACTACCATGTTTCATCACTGGATCCAGTGGGTGGTGACTATAGATATCTTTTACCCTTCCTTTCTCTTTCTTTTCCTTATACATTTTCTTTAGTGTTATTTTTTATGCTTTAATATTGCTGTATTACTATAGATGATAACAACCAAAATGGCTACATACCTGCTTTCCTTTGAAACCAAATTGTTCTAAAATAAACTCTACATATATATATTTACAAACATGGTATTGTTTCACTCTAATACACCCCAAGGTATTTATTAACAAGAACCTGGGTTACCCTTGCCTTCTGGGGCGGGTTGTAACACACTTCAAGACCCTCCTAGTCTGCCTCTTTTCTGCTGTGTGGAGTTCCCAGCAGACATCTGGTAGGTTAAAGTCTCCCACAAGAACAAGGGCTGGCGATCTTGAAACATCCACCAGCTGCTTATAGAATAATTCATCCTTGTTGGGTGGTCTATAACAGATGCCCACCAGGATGTCAGCCTTGTTGGCCTTCCCCCTGATTTTCACCCATAGGCACTCAACCTTATCATCACTAACCTCAAGTTCTATGGTCAAGAGACTCCCTAATACACAGAGCCACCCCTCCACCTCTCCTACCTTGCCTGTCTCTTCTGAAGAGCATGTAGCCATCCATGGCAGCACTCCAGTCATGTGAGACATCCTACCACATTTCTGTGATGGAGACTATGTCATAGCTTTCCTGATGCACGATGGCTGCCAGCTCCTCTTGTTTGTTACCCATATTGCGTGCATTAGTGTACATGCACTTCAGCTGGGCTACTGATTTTACCCCTAACTCTGGGTTACCACCCTTAGGCTCATCTCTGGAGAGTCTGGTGTCATCCCCTTACCCCTTCAAACCTAGTTTAAAGCCCTCTTAATCAGCCCTGCCAACTCATAGGCTACTCCTATGAGTTGCTAGATAGATGAAGCCCACCTGACTCTAGCAGGCCTGGTGCCATAAAAATTGCCCCATGATCAAAATAACCAAAATTCTGCTGATGGCACCAGTCCTGAATCCGCTTATTGATATCATGGGTTTTCCTGTTCCTTTCATTGTTCATCCCTGCTACTGAAGGAATTGAGCAGAACACCATCTGCGCTCCTGTCCACTCAACCAGTCGACCCAGAGCCTTGGAGTCCTTTTGAATTACCCTGGTACCCCTCTTATCAACCTCATCACTGCCAACCTGGACAACCAACAGTGGGTAATAATCAGAGGGCTGAATTAGTTCAGGGAGTCTCACGGTGATATTCCTTACCCAGGCCCCAGGGAGGCAGCAAACTCCCCTGTGGGATGGATCCAGTTGGCATACAGGGCCCTCAGTTCCTCTCAGTAGGGAGTCACCTACTACAACTACACTTCTTTTCTTCTTAATACCTGAGGTTGTGATCCATCCAATGGATCCAGACAGATTTTTTTCTCGAGTGTCATCTGCATGACCCTCTAGATCCAGGGCCTCATACCTATTCTGTAAGGGCACCTGGGAAGGAGATGGGGGTTGGGAGGGGATTCTTTTACCTCCCCAAGCAGGGACCCATTTCCATTTCTCCCCATCTACTACATCTCCTCCTTCTGCCTGATGGCAAGAGGGGCAGGACATCTCTGACTCCTACTGAGCTTTTCTCAGAGTTGGAAGGATGTAATTCCACCAGTCTATTTCCCTTTCACTCTTCCCTAATACTCCTTAGCCTTTACACTTCTTCCTTAAGCTCTGCCACTAGACAGATCAGATCATTCACCTGTTCACACCATACGCAGGCGTCTTTTGCCCTGTCCTCTGGTACTAATGCCGGGCTCAGACACTCCCTGCAGCCAGTGACCTGGACAGCTGTATTCTTCTTGGGGCATTTCTGTCTGGAAGCAGCAGCAATGGCTTTTGACTGTTTGTTAACCATTGCTGGATCTAGTCAAGTTGGGGAAAAAAACCCAAAAAACACTACCACACCCACACCTAACATGCAACCCACCGCCAGGAGCCAGGAGGTTGGCTGTGCCCTTCCTGCTCACCCTGCCTGCGTGAACTGCTGTGCAAACTGCCATGCCACGCCCTCACTGATGTGCCCAATCAGCCACAAATGGTCCTGGACACGCCCCTTGCTTGCCTGATTGGCTGCCAAGAGCACACCTCTTGAGGTAGTGTGGGTGGGATGCCTAGTGTGCAGCGCCACTTTACATCAGCGGCTTTGATGGGTGGAAAGATGAGCAAGGGCTTCTCCTTAAGAAGTGGTGGGGCCATTTTCTGTGTATGATTTCCTGCTTCACCTCAAGGTCCAGTAGTTTCTTCTCTTTCTATAATGGGTCTGGCTTTATATTCAGGGGGATTTGAAGGAGATAAAGGATCGTCTTCACCTGTTTCTCTATCATTGGGATCACCCCTTATGTTTCCATCCTGTTCTTCAGGGGATACAATTAGTTTTCTAATTTGTACAATGCCAGGTGGTTTGGCAGCCTGCTTAAACATCACCTCTAACTTTTCTTTCAGCTTTTGTTTTTTTCTCCTCTTCTTCCCATAACTGTTTCTGTAGCTGTTCGATTTCAAAAGACAGTAATAATTCAGCTGCTTTTCTCTCTTCTATTTCCTCTCCTGGATCTTGTTTCTCTCTACTATGGTTTTTCCTATCATGACAGACAGCTTCTATGCAGGTGCCTAACACTTTTAAAATAATTCCTTTGTCTTTTCCATCCTTTATACTGCCTCTGGCCACCTTTAACTGTTCCTCCATAGCTTTCTAATCATGCCAGTTATCATGACCCCATTCAATCTGATTCAGGTAACTAGTTTGCAAGAGCACTATGGTTGTAAACCAGGTAAGACTAAAATCTGGCAAGTGGGATCCTATCAATGCATACATAATAACGGCCCACACTTTTGGATTCCAGTTGGTCCTCTATGACAACTGGTGAAATTCCTAATAGATATGGGAGCACAAAATTCAACAATAACAGAACAGGATGCCAACAAGCTGGGTGTGCAACCTGGATAGCAAAGAGGAGTAAACAGAGCAAGTGTTATGTGCCAAACTGCCTAAGTTAATTTATGGCTATTGGGGAGAAGCATGTTATCTACTCTCTTTGCAGTTTAAGATCACAATGAAAACATTTTGGGTTTGGATGTTTTGCATGGCTGAACCTGGTGTTTGCTGGACTGCAGTGTGTGGTCCTTTGGTTCAAACATTGACCCTAACCCTAAAAGAAATCAGGAGACCAGAGTGCATTTACTCTGTGCAGCACCTGCACTCCCTGATTCAAGCTACTAATGTACCTCAATACCCAATTCCTGCTGCAGCACAAAAAGGAGTTTCTGAAATTATAGCTGATTTGGAAAAGAGACAAATCATCTCCAGAAGCCAGTCCCCATATAATTCACCAGTTTGACCAGTCTGAAAAATGGAATGTGAATACCAGCGCTTAAATGCCAACACAGCTCCACTAACAGCTACAGTACCCAATATTGCAAACCTAACAGCCACAATACAAGCAGCCACACACCTGTGGATGGCAGCACTAGATAGAAAATACGAGTTCTTTATGGTCCCCTGTAGTGGGTTTCTGTGGCTGGGTTTTGGTAGCAGGGGGGCTTCTGTGGGGAAATGAACTCCAGCTCATCCAGACCCAATACATCCCCTTACAAGAGGAGGATGAAAAGAAATTTGCTTTTACTTGGGAAGGTGTACAGTATACCTTTAACAGACTGTTACAATCTGCTTAAATATTGCAGAAAGAACTTCAGATTCGAATATTATCTTGAGCAAAATTAAAACTCACACAAGTTATCTGTTGATACCAAAACCTGATTTTATTAATTGCTAAGAGATGCAAAGAGAAAAAGGAAAAAATAAGAAAAGGTTGGAAAATGCTAAGATTACTTCTAGAAGCAGAGAAAAGATACCACCATACTACCTTTCTGCCGAACTGGTGTATATGTGTGTGGGGGGAGAAGCAGTTTCTACCTTTTTTTTCCTCTGTCTCTGCTGCTTTTCGATGTTATCTCTTTAGCTGCAGGGGGTCTTAACAGCTTTAGTTCTCTGGAATGCAGCCAGGATGTGTGGTTTCACCACTCACTTGAGCCGTGTCCCAGGCCGATTCAGCTGCACCTTTAGGCCCTCAGAAATATGGTAAGGCTAGAAGGAACTCACACATGTGGCACGGTGGATTTCAGTTCTCTCCAGGCCGGCAGAGTTTCAGTCTCTGGTGGCAGGTAGGCAGCATGTGGTGGTGGAGAAAAGGTGAGGGGAGAGATTCTCAGCTGGGGCAATCAGTTCTCTCTGCCTTTCCTCCCCCTGATTTTCCAAAATTTTTCCTTAACTTTTATAGTGTTCAAAGGAGGTTGTATGTGGTTTCTTGGCATGTAGCCCTATTCAGATGTTTTAAGAGATATGATAACCATAAACAATAGCAGGATCCTTTGGTAGGAAAACTCCAGCAGGAAGCTCTGGTGAGAACTTCTGGCAGAAAGCTGACAGAGAATTTTTGGTAGGAAGTTTTGACAGACAGAAACAATGGAGAAACATTATTTTTTGTATTTCTATATTATCTGTGTGTTACACAGACTCTCACAGGGGTATAAACATTCACCCACAATTGCTCATGCTGTGCTTGCTTACCTTTTACAGTCAGTCTCACTCATTTCAGACATGAAATTATGTAATATTCTAAGTGGAAGAGACCCCCCCTGAAAAGGTATGGGAAGCAGCAACAGCAGTGCAGCAAGCACTTCATGAAGCAGAAGTTGAGATTCCACATGAGAAATGTCAAGGACCAAGTAAAGAAATAAAGTTTTTAGGAACTTGGTGGATAGCAGGCAGTGTGGTGGTTCTTACAGACAACATAAGGAAAATAGAACAGCTGCAGATGTCCCAATTTAGGAAAGAATTACAACAGTTAATAGGAACTTTAGGATATTGGAGAAAACATGTACCTGGATTTTCTATCATTGCTTGCCCACTGTATTTACTTTTATGAAAGGGAAAACCATGGAGATGGAACTTGGAATATGAAGAGGCAGTCAAAACCCTAATAGAGGAATTAAAGACATATCAGTCACTGTGCCCAGCACACTCTGCAACCCTGTTATAGCAGAGAGGGTTTTTTCTGAATGTGGTACCTGTTCTAAACTGGCTCTGATGGACCAAAGAGACCTTTCTTATTCAGCTCAACTGCAATTAAAGATACAGAACATAGATATTCCAAGTGGGAAAAGGAACTTATGTTGTTAGTCTGAGCAGTGAAACAACTTGAGCCACTGTCCTGGTTAAAGAGATAGGAGGAGGAGTTTAGCACTATGTGGGTGGGACCAAACTGTTTATTCTACACCATCTACGTCATCGTTGGAGGACGAGGTTTCGACAGGGAATGCCGAGGCACCAGAAGCTGAGCTTCTTCTTCTTGCCTGGATCACAGAAGGGAGTGGAGTGGTCCCTTTAAAAACCTCTGGCAGAAGTGGAAAGGGGGTCTTTCTTTTGCTCGAGAGGGTGTAGGATTGGAGTCCTGGGACTGCATGGCTGCTCAGTACAGAGAAAAAGCTGCTGTGGCCACCAAAAGCACTATTGCTGCACCTTCAGAGGGAGGGAGCAGCCCCAGATCAGGTTGGAGTTGCTTCAGAGCCATTTCAAAAACACCGCTTTGCAAGCCACTGCCAAGCGATTTTACAATCGCCACTTTGCAAGCCACTCTGCCGTTCTGAGACCCCTTGCTGGCACTGTCATTGCTGCTGCTGCCGCTGCTATTGCTACTACTGCTGCCACCAACACCACTGATGCAGCAGAGAGAGAGAGAGAAAGCACCTACCCACTGGCACGCTGCAGCCTGGAATAAGGTTTGAGCCAGGAGAGTCTCTCTGCCATCTTGCCTTTGTTCTCAGGGCAGGGCATGTGGCGTGCAGTGAGGGAACAGCCACCATTTTGTTTTTGTCTGGGGGAAACCACATGGCATGCAGCATGGGAACAGATGCCATTTTGTTTTTGTCCTAGGGGACCAGGCTTCACTTTGCCTTTGTTGGTTAAACCATACTTTCTTCTATATAAAATTTCTTCAGTAAATTGTGACTCCAACTTATAATTCTCTTAGTATTTTTTCTCCATTATCAAAAGGGGGTGGCTTGAGCAGGCTTGGTCTTCCTGCTGAGTTTTAAAACCAGCACATCTTTGGCACCCAATGTAGGGCACAAGAGAGAAGTTGGAGTCACAATTTTGATTTAAGCATTTGCATATTGGGTACAGAACTCCCTGGTCACCATGTTGCTAGGTCTATTCATGTGGGTGTGGCACCTAACCCTGTATATGTTTCTGTATATGTGGCACTATTTTCCCATCACAGTCCTCTTTTTCTGATCAGGGAGAGGAATCAAGATTGCTTTGTTGATGTACTGTGTGATATCAGCTTATATATGATAACATCGAGGGCAAAAGGGTTCATTTGGAATGTGTATTAGGTGTTGTTTGCCTGTCCTGGACTTGGCTGCTACCTTTGGGGGTTCATTAATAATCACACCCAGCCTGTGGAGGGAACAGGAGAGGATGACTTTTCCCAGCCTTTCACCCTCTTCTCCTCCTTCAGGCCTGCTACAACAGCTTTTGAGAATTTTGAATTCCCTTTAGATGTTAAGGAAAGCATGTTCTTGTTGCTAAATCTGTTGTCTCCTCAATACTGCTAAGAGACATTAACAGCACGTGGACTTTGTGCAGGGGACGTGACCTGCAAACCTGGGTTGCTGCCACACCACTATGGTGCAGCACAGCTTTGAAACTGTGGCTGAACTGCAATTCCCTGATTTAAAATAATAGGACTATTTGACTTCCCTCACAACTGTTCACTGTTTCACTTTTGTATTTGACATCAAAATAGGGTAAAGGCTTTCTCCTGGTGAATTTGGTGTGTAAATGATTGAAAATAATTTAAGAAAATTTAAACTTTTGACAGTTAATTACTTATGTATTGTGTGATTATTCTGAACAGTTACAATGATGGGGAAGAATGGTGTGAAGGTGCTGTAGTACAAATGTATGATATTTATATTTACATATAATTTTACACTTAGGTGTCTAATGTTAAATAACTTGATTTTTGTTTCTCTATTTTTGGGAATACCAAATATTGAAAAAGTATCTGATGAAATCCATAGGCTGGACTCTCAGATATCTCTATGTATAACTGGATAAGGAGTTACTGTGTGCAAGTGTAGCCCCACAACTTGGTCTGTTTCCTCCTGTGTAACAGCACTTAGACTCTGTAACAACAGCAACAAAGTGCCCACTCATACAGTGTACTAACAATAGAGGATTATTTAATTATAAACCACAGTTTCAGATTATAAACTTATAGATCATTTATGTGATATGGAGTTAGTGAGTTAGAGCATCATGTTGCTTTATCACCAGAAATTGCTAAGAATCATCTTTAAAAAATTTTTTTTCAAGGTTGAAACATAAGATTTGCATTAGATAGCAAGTACTGGAACAAGGGAGATCCCTCCAGGACTGATGAAAGAAGAAATAATTCTAGCTGTTTATATACAACAGTGTAACAGTGAATATTCTGACCCAGATAAATTTTTAAACTGTTTTTTCTCTTTCCCCTTGTTATCTGTTCTTCCTCAGGTTTTTCCTGACTTCTACTCATCCACAGTTACATGGAATGGGTATTATTCTGAGTTATTTACCTCTCTGTCAGTATCACCCCTTACCATGTGGCAATAATAATAATAAAAATATATAGCAAATGCAATTGACTTCCTACTTACTGTTTATTAAATAACATGTATTTAGCTAGGAAAACATGCTGTCACTCTTTATGACATTAGGGCTGTCTATATTTCCATATTTAGGTGCTCTGCCTAGTAACTTCCCCTGGAGAGTCTATTCTCCAGACAACCCAGAATAAGAGATATCATGCTATGTACTATATTTATAGCCCTGCTGTAACAGAAAACCAGGAAATAAACTCTCTAACCAGTTTGTTAGGTTAGAAAGCCAACATTACTTTATTCAGTGTTGAGGTACATGAGGATAGCTCCATAAAACATGTATGTCAGTTATCAAATTTTTAACTATTTATACATTTTCACAAACAAAGGAATTAGTGTTCATTGGCTTACAAGTTATGTAGTTCTCTTCATTTATTAGCATTCTATCTTCTACTGGTTATTGATTTCTTGCTTCTCATGCAAATTAGTCCTCATTTTAGTCTTTTTATTATCTTTTTCCCCAATAGGGAGAGTCTCAGTAACTGTCTTTGTTAGTTTCTTCTTCATGTCTGGTTTCTGTAAGTGTCTTTGTGGTTTATAAATTCTGCATTCTTTGTGTCCAGGTCTCAACAATAAATTTCTCTCAGGTCTAAGAGCACTGAAGCATGTCAGGCTCTAAACATTTAGTTTGTTTTTTTAACACATGGACATCACCCAGAGCTTGCCCGCCATCTGTTATCTATTTCATGGATTAAATCTCCTCTAAACAATTCCCCCCCCACTGCTGCATAGGTCCCTTTTTAAAGAAATATAACTTGTTCAGTAACAAATTCCCCCTTTGAGACTTCAATATAATTTCTTTAAAGTCTCATATCCACTTATTTTATCAACCTAGTCCACACATTCTGTTACATCCTAATTTGCAAATTTGGAATAAAACCCATAAGCCAACAATTAATATCAAAACTGCGATAAGTATGACAATCAGTTTTCTTCACACTTCACACTTAAATTTGGGATCCATGATGTCATCCAATAAAACTCATCTTCCACTTGACCTTTTTGTATTTCATGATAGATTTTGCTGTTCTGTCTAATTTCTTCCAAATCAGTTTGAATTCTCAAAGTTTGATCCATGTATACACAGCAACTGGTGTTAAAGACTGTGCAAACATCACCTTTGGAAGCCAAAAGCAGATCTAGAGCCATCCGATCTAGGCTGTTTCTCCCTCCAAAAGGTGTATCACTCCAGTTGGAAGAAGAGCATTGGAGAATACACTTGGTGTTGGAAGTCCTATCATCTGAATACTTTCATCTGAATGAGTAAGAAATTGAGAACAAATCCAGCAATTACTACTATTTGTTATCAGTGTTACGGCTTGCATTAGTTTTAGATGTCAATTTTTCTTCCAAGGGTCAGGTAGTATTTGTTCTATTTGTGTCATGTTACAGTGGTCTTTAGGGAAAAGGACATTGCTCCCTTTCCCTAAAGACCACTTACACCTCGGACACTTGAAGCCATACTTGCCATTACAATCATTAGTTGCAAGGCCTTGCTGGGATAGTTGACTAATCCAGGAACAAATAACCATGTTGTAATACTGGAAATATTGTTCTGTAAACACAAAAAGATAAACCATTTAGCATCTTTCATTTTAAAGTCTCTGGTTCCATTGCAGCTTTATCTGCAACAGATTTACTGTTTGCTATACTTTCCAGTAAGGTTCTTCTGGGTTCAAAGCTGGCTTGATTCAGCTGTAGTGGATCCATGAATATACTCCATGCATCTTCACAGCAGTATTGACAGTTAGCAGCACTTGATATGGTCCCTTCCACCTTTCTTGGAGAGGTTCTTCAATCCAGTTGTTGGGGTATACCCAGTCTCTGGGTTGGTATGGATGGGGGCAACATCCAGCGTTGTGGGTGCTGCCATCACAACATATCTGTGGAGAGAAGACAACACCTTCCCTAGAGATATAATATATTCTGTTAGACTTTGATCCCCACCAATTTGGATATTCCCTTTGCTTTCTGTAACCTGATATGGTCACCCATACAATATTTTGTATAGACTCACCTTTTCCTTGGATGTAGGTCTATTTTGTACCCTCAGCAAGGCCAAAGGAAGGGCATCTGGCCATTTTAAATATGATTCCTGGAAAACCTTGCTAATTTGTCTTTTTATACTCTGATTCATTCTTTCTACGTTCCCCTCGACTGAGGTCTCCATGGAGTCATCATCATGGCTAGGCTT
>VXAY01006932.1:693237-758971 GCA_013399855.1 Oxyruncus cristatus | reverse complement strand
GCCATGATGATGATGATGACAAGCAGAATGTGACTAGCACAAAAATAGCCTTGAAAGATATAATTTCACATGTAAGATTCACATTTGAAAGGTGCAACAGACTTGTAACACATACTGCATATGCAAATTATTATTTCTAATGAGATCTGCAGTGTTCCTGATCACATTGTCAGTCATAATCACTTTTCAGATATTGTTAGTTCTGGCTATTTGAGCTTAATATTTATAGCCCAGAATTGTCATTTACAAATTTGAGGTTGATGTGGTTTGTACTCTACAGTAAATTTATCACTTTCTTTGTTAATGATTTGTTAGTTATTTGCTCTTCTTTTTCATGTATATGATTTAAAGTTGGTAAATAAATTAAATTGCACTACAACATTTATTTCAGGCACCTTCAGGTGTTATTTTGAAATTCCTTACTTGAATATAATACCACACTATTGCTTGGCAGGAGTGACATACAGTTTTCCTCTGAGTGTTTCCATGCAAACACCTACTGCTAGACCCGAAGTATTTCACTGATGTGCAACTTGTTTGATCTGAAAAACATAATGAATTATTTTCAGGTGACACTAAAGGAAATTAAAAATCCAACTGTTTTGCAAGAAGCAAGAAATGTAATGTAGAGGATTGGATTATCTTCTCACCATTATTCAAGAACAAGAAATGAATCACTTCCTATTTTTTGATTGGTGTGACTCCCTGTGTCTCAAAGAGTTCCAATGACCTTTCAGCAGTTTCCTCATCTGCAAGTAAGCCTTCTATTTTAATTGACAATAGCAGATCAATACTGGTACTTATTTCTAATCATAATGGTCAATATTTGTACCTAGTACTGAATTTGTAGAAGCATGTGACCAATTGTTTCGCTGGATTCTAAACTCCTGTGCTATTTCAACAGCCTCAAAAACAAAGCTCTATTTGAAAGGATAACCAATGAAAATCTAGTGTAAGAGTGATTGCTAACTTACTATTTACTTTAGGTGTCTTGTTTATAAGATTTAAATTAGCTCAATGTCCCTCATTTTTCGTACACAAGGGAAAGTATGACAGACTTCTTCAGTGTGATATTTGAGCAGAGACACAGTTTTGATTCATCTCCTACAACACTTGTCTCCATTGTTTATAAAGGAAGCCCATGGCAACTATGTTCCTTGATAAGAACAATTTGTTTGAAAATTTGAACCCTGTCATTTTACCATCTATCTTTGACTTTTGGGGTGGTTTATGGCAGTAAATATCTAATACAACTTAAACCAGCATGAGAATGACCATAAGTTTCACTGAACATAGAAATTAGCTCTGCTCTCACAGCATCCTCACAGTTAAACTTAAGAAATATGGGTTAGATGATTGGACATGAGGTGTATTGTGAACTGGCTGAATGGCAGATCTCAGAGGGTTGTAATCAGTGTCACCGAGTCTAGTTGGAGGCCTGTCACTAGTGATGTCTCCCAAGCTTCAATATTGGGCACAGTATTGTTTAACTTGTTCATCAGTTACTTGGCTGAGGGGATAGAGTGCCTCCTCAGCAAGTTCACTCACGATACGAAGCTGGAAGGAGTGGTTGATACCCCAGAGGGCTGTGTGGCCCTTCAGAAGGACCTCAACAGGCTTGATACATGGGCAGAGAAGAGCTGTCTGAAATTCAACAAGGGAATATGCAGAGCCCTACACCTAAGGAGGAATAACCCCAGGCACCAGTACAGGCTGGGGACCGATCGGCTGGAAAACAGCTCTGTGGAGAATGGCCTGGGGATCATGGTGGACAACAAGCTGTCCATGAGTCAACAGTGTTCCCTCGTGGCCAAAAAGGCCAACAGAATCCTAGGATGCATTAGGAAGACCATTGCCAGCAGGTCAAGGGAGGTGATCCTGCCCCTCTGCTCAGCCCTTGTGAGGTCACATCTGGAATGTTGTGTCCAATTTTGGGCTGCTCAGTACGAGAGAGACATGGAGCTCATGGAGCCCGTCCAGCAGAGGGCAACAAAGTTGATTAAGGAACTGGAGCATCTCTCTTACAAGGAAAGGCTGAGAGAACTGGTCCAGTTCAGCCTTANGGGAGGTGATCCTGCCCCTCTGCTCAGCCCTTGTGAGGTCACATCTGGAATGTTGTGTCCAATTTTGGGCTGCTCAGTACGAGAGAGACATGGAGCTCATGGAGCCCGTCCAGCAGAGGGCAACAAAGTTGATTAAGGAACTGGAGCATCCCTCTTACAAGGAAAGGCTGAGAGAACTGGTCCAGTTCAGCCTTAAGATGACTGAGAGTGGACCTCATCAATGTATGTAAGTATCTGAAGGGAGGGTGCCAAGAGAGTGGATTCAGACTCTTCTTGGTGGTGCCAGTCAACAGGACAAGAGGCAATGGGCAGAAATTGATGCACAGGAAGTTCCACCTGAATATGAGAAAGAACTTTACTGTGTGGGTGACCAAGCACTGGAACAGGTTGTCCAGTGAGGTTGTAGGGTCTCCCTCACTGGAGATATTCAAGAACCACCTGGATAAAATCCTGTGCCGTGTGCTCTAGGATAATGCTGCTTGAGCAGGAAGGTTGGACCAGACAACACACTGTGGTTCCTTCCAACCTTACCCCTTCTGTGATTTTGTGAGAAAAACAGGAATGCAACACAGCACTAGGTATAGTCAACAGAAACTGGGAGAGCTGTAGATGTAGCAATTCTATCTAAGAGACACTGTGGTTCCTAGAAATTTTACGAAATCTCATTTTTTTAATTATGTAATACTTAACTACACAATAAATCACTGACTGCAATGTAGGTTGTCATCTGAAACGTATACTGCCAGAGTATACTGGACAGAGAAGGGAATTGAATACAGCTTGTTTGTATGTATGTTTATTTTACTTCTGTGTGTCTTTCTTCATATGCTATAGGTAAGGAAAAATTGGTTGGTTCTGAAATATGTGTTATTATGTTTCCTTGTCATTGATGGGAGAAAAGATGGTCTTTGTCAGCACAACAGCTTCTGATGATACAAACAGAGCACTTTGGGGATAACTTAACGGATATTAGTTGAAAATGACTAAGAGTATTCAGTAGGGGAATAAAGTGGTGAAAAGTTATGTTTCGTACTTCATTATTAAAATGGAACTTATTTCATTAAATATGTGAAAGAGATCTGGATATCTTTATAACCTCAATACAACCTCCTTTCAGGTAGTTGTAGAGAGGGATAAGGTTCCCCCCAAGCCTACTCTCTCCAGATTAAACAGCCTCATCTGCTCCTCACAAGATTTGTGGTCTGTACCCTTCACCAGCTTCATTGCCCTTCTCTAGACACAGTTCAATACCTCAGTCTTTTTGTTATGAGGGGCCCAAAAGTGAGTATCGTATTTGATGTGTGGCCTCACCAGTGCCAAATACAGGGGGATGATCACTGCCCTGGTCTTGCTGCCCACACTATTTCTGATACAATCCAGGATGCCATTGGCCTTCTTGGTGACTTGGAGACACTGCTGGCTCATGTTCAACTGGCTGTCGATTGACACTGCTGGGTCCTTTTCATCTGGGCAGCAATGCAGTGCTCTTCCCCAAGCCTGTAGTACTGCATGGGGTTTCTGTGACCCAGCTGCAGAACCCTGACCTCAGCCTTTTTGAACCTCACACAATTGGCCTCAGTGCATTGATCCACCCTGTCCAGGTCCGTCCTTCAGAGCCTTCGTACCCTCTAACAGGTCAACACTCTGGCACAACTTGGTGTTGTCTGCAAACTCACTGAGGGTACATTCAATCTCCCTGCCCAGATCATTTGTAAAGACATTAAACAGAACTGGCCCCAACACTGAACCCTGGGGAACCACAGTAGTTACTGAACCCCAGATGGGTGCAGCATCATTCATCACCACTCTCTGGGCCCAGTCATTCAGGCAGTTTGTAACACGGTGAAGAGTGCACCTGTCCCAGCCAAAAGCAGCTATGTATGGCCTTATATGGTTACCACCAGACTGTTTGTTGAACCTGGTTTCCAATACCAGTTCTGCTCTTCTTTTTTCTGTGGCTGGATCTTTGTCATTTTCCTGCCTGCTTTTCTATTACCCTCGTCTTCTGACTGGCACTGCCTTGGAGAATAACTCTCTTCTGATGCTCCCTGTCACATATAACATCACCTCTTTCACATTTCAATGTCCTCTTTTTCCTGCCGGATGGACAGGAGGCTGCTTTGGCTTCATGTCCCCAGGTTCAGTCAGTAACGAGTCTGAGCACATATTCCTGATTCACAAACAAATACAGCTGGTAACACAGATCAAAATAGCGGTCGCCTAAACATGAATAGCTCATCCACTTCTATTCTACTTTGTCAGCTGATGAGGTTTAAATCTGCCTGTAGAATACGCACAAGCACAATTTGATTCTCTACAATTGTTTGGCCCAGAGCCTGGCTTCCTCTGCTTCCTTGAATCTGAACCTATTGGGTATCAGACCTGCAGCCTGCCTCTCAAGATAAGGTCACTCACACCCCTTACTCTACTTATTGGCTGGTGAAGTTTGCTAGTGGCTCATGTACATATGAAGATAAAGGACAGAGATGCATCTGGAAAAAAGGAACAGACTGTCATAAGAATATAGGACAGATTGAAATGATCAGGAAAAGGACTTCATACAAGTGCACTGATCAACAGGTTGCTTACACATAACCAGTGAGTTTGAGCCACTTTTCTCTCTTCCCCTACCCCATTTGTTCCTTCCAATCCACCTGCATCGCTACCTTTGATCCTCTCCTACACATCCCATAGTCAATTTCACACTTTTTCACAATTTTCTTAGGACATTCCATACTAAGTTTTAAATAATCTCATGTCTTTTTTTTTTTGTCCCAAAATTCTTTTCTCCCTGCATCCTATAGGAAGTGCTATTGTCCTTTAGACAATAACCCCATTTAGTTTGCAAGGTTTTCCAGGCAATTTAGTTTGCTGAATCATTCTGGTGAGCTTCACACTAGGGAAATTGATCTAATAATTGTCCTTTAATAGTTTTAGAAGTAACTGGGTCAGTGTACTCTTTCACTGACTATGTTCTCATAATTCCTTTACCTGTCATTGCTTCTCAGATCCTTTCTGTTGTTTTGTTCAATGGAACAAATGATTAACCTTTTGGGAGATAACTTATGCAATGAAAGACTTGAAATATAGGTCCTTATAAAACATCCTATCCATAAATGTAATACAAATTTTTTTGTATCATCTTTATTTTAAAATAGGCACTTTTTTAATATTTATTTCATTTCTATATTTATATACATACACAAGAATGCATTCTTCAGGTTCTAAAACTGCTTTAGCTCCATACTAATCTGATATCAGAGCAAAGTAACTCTGTATGAAGCACATGCCAGCTCTCTTTTCCATGGTTTCCATCCAAAGAAAACCCACCTGCATGTTCCAATAGCAGGTGCTATAGTATATACTACACGCCAGTCTGCAAAGCAGGACACTAGAATAGATTATACAAGCATGAAAAAGAATGTCTAGACAGAGCCTGAAGACCTTTTGCCTTTGGCACAAATAAGAGTTCCTCTTCTTCACTTTGTATTGAGAGTTTGGGAAGTATGGGAAAGAAGCCATAAAGAGTTTCATCATTTTCCCTGGGTTAAGCAAGAAATCAAGTAAAAGGTAAAGTGAAGAACATAGACATTATTATTTTTGCAAGTCTGAGAGCCACAAAAATTGAGCTGTAGCCCAGTAGAATAGATAATAAGTAATCAGATATTTTTTCACTGTGAAAACAAACATTTAAATAAAGCAGACATTTCCTATGAGTGGCAGAATTGGTGAAATGTCTTTCTCAAAAGATCTGTATAATTTTTCCCAATGCATATTCTTCTGTTATATCACCTGCATTATTTGTGTCTTTATCTGAGACCTTTTATGTGCCCAGCCTGAGTGCTGGACTGTCTGTATATATGCTGGTGTCTTTTCAGTACTCATATGCTGAATGTCCAGTTCTTCCTCCCAGCTTTTCAAAGCAGACATTCAAATTAACGAAAATAATTTTTGATACCCCAACATTTCTCTCTTGTTGTGCAGAAATCAGTGAAAAGTCACAGATGTAATTGGATTTAGACGGACAAAAAAGCTCCAAAACTAACTGGTAACTCTTCCTTCTTCAGGAGACCAGGCTGAAAGCAGAAAATTTGAGAAAGAGAGCTCATTATTATTCTCTGTCTATTTACAAACTGAAAAAATTGTGGATGTGAAAGACAGTAGAGAGATATTTGGTTTATTTACTTCCTTGGCATACCTTTTATGTGTAAAGTAATAGTTCAGGAGGATGAAGATCATAGGAAATCCTACAGACCTTAGACAGAGTGCTGGTTTTGGCTGTCTGGCTCCTTTGATAAGCAAATAGTAGATATATTTTGTCCTGGAAATTTGTTCTGAGTTCTTTTCAGGAAAAACAAAAACAAAACCAAACTGAATGTGTACTGTTTTATGACAAGAATACTTTATTTCTGATGGCAGAAAAGCCATCACTTTCTCAGCCTTGTCTCTGTGCACTGACACAGCCACATACAGCCTCCTCTCTCTACCTCTTTACTTCTTTTTGTGAGAATAGTCTTTAGGATCACTCTCATCAGCCTCTGGGCAGCTGATCAGTACTTGATGCAAGAAGCATAGAAGACATCGGGAAGCCTTAGCATCTGAGATGGGTGGAGTTTATGCAAAGGAAATGAGACTGAAAACTGAAGCAATGCAAGCAGATGACATTTAATATAAAGATATACATAGATCCTGAGAGCCATAGAAAAAAGCTATTTCTGTCTGACTTCCCCTTTTTGTACACAGACCTCTTTTACCACGCGGAGATAGTTAATGGCATAAGTCAAGCAGGTTCCTATTATATAAGGAATAATGACAAGTTATGAAGTCTGCATGGTTCACATGGGGTCAGGGTGAATGCTAGAAGTTCCAAATGGATGTCTAAGACTGGAACTCTGCCCAAGATACCGGTGCAATTTACAGTGCAATGTGGAAATAGGGAAAGTTATCAGGGAATGCCATATGTGCACAAACCACGAATAGACACAAAAAACTTCCAGCATCCTCATTGGAATGATCCTCATTGGAATGACCTGAGGTCACAGCGCCTCACTAGCATCTGATCAGTCAGTTAAGCTCCAAATATAAACCGTGGACTCCCTTGAAAAATGTAATAAAAGAATAAGACTTTTACCTCCATCATTTCTTGCTCACATCCAGAGGTTCTCCAAACAGACAGCAAAACATAAATCAGCCAGTATTTAAGCAAGCCAGGATTTTTCATTGTTTCTGTACTTTGCCAAAATGACTATGATCACTGGTGCTTAGGACTCCTTTTTCTGTTTCTAATTAATCAGATAGTCAAAAGAGTAACAGAGAGAAAAAAAAAAAAAACAAAACCCGCCATCCAATTTCTGGTTTGGCTGGTTAACTTTTCCAATATTGTATTACAAATCACTATTTTTTTATTGATCAATATATAATTGTTATGGTAAAAAAATCAAAACCAACCTTTAAACCATACTACTGTAGAAAGAAAAAAGCTAACTCAGCTTTTTCATGCTCATACATACTCTTTACTCAGAAGTACTTGATTGCTCATAGTTTCTAATTACGTATCCCCAGATTCATCAGTAAAAAACTCTCATGACCAAATATGGAATTTGATCTGCTTCTCAGCACTTGTATCTTTAATACATGCTTTATCTGTAGTAGTAAGGGTATTAATTGTAATATCATGAAAATTGGAAGAGGTTTGTGTAAAACAGCATTAGAAATGCAATTCTATATATCTAATGAATTTAATTTCTTTACTAGGAGAAACGTCTTTAGCAATCAGTTAGGACATTTATTTTCGAAAGCTGAAGAACGGGTTTCAGAAAAGTTTAGGAACTGCTAAATTATTTCATGAGAATGCAGATGGTTTATCCTTGACTTAAGCACTGAAGAAATGTCTTTAAAAAAACAGATGGTCAGCTATAGACATGAACCTGTTTTATGGAAGAGCAGAAACACTTTCAAAATCTTAAGACTGTCTCATACTAAAGATCCAGAAATAGGTCCTTAAAATGCTTTATGTCTCCAACACAATATGGCCAAGATGAAGCATGACAGGCTTTCAATCTATACTCCAAGGGTTATTTTTATCCTAAAGAATCACTGAATAAAAAAGAACAATTCAAGCAATACTCTCAGCTCCTGAGACTGATGCGATTTTTGGGCTGCATAATCAGTTTCCTTTTGTTTCCTAATCTGTGATTCCAGGGTTCCAGTACTAGAAGATAAGGTATTTTTAAATTCCTGAATTCCCATACTCAAACAATCTTGAATGAACACCACTATCATCACTGAAACTTCTTTTCTGTATCCTATTAGAAGAAGGAATAAAAATAAACATTTGAAGATCAAAATTTGTGACAATTACCTTATGACGAGATGAATAGTACCCAAAAGTAAACATTACTTTCCACTTACTATAAATATTTCAAATTAGTGAAGGTGGATTTCACTGCAGTTTCAAGTTCCTATGAAAACATGGAATGCAAAATGCCAAGATAGTCTATTTTGTTCAAGCAGAAAGTAGACTTTAATGTGTTTCCTGAGGTCAACTCGGTGGAAAATACCGACTGTGCTGTAAAGTCTTGTACATCCAGTACTAATGTTCTAGGAATGATTGTAGGATCCAGTGCAAAGAAGAGAATTGTTGGAATAGCTGATATCTTGCTTTTAATGGGACTTGATAATGAACTAGGGGTCTCCTTGTTTAGCAGTGTCCATGACTCTTGGAATGTCCAGAAGAAGAGCTCTAGATAATGACGGAGTCCTGGGGCTGACTACAATTAAATAGGGTGAGATGTTTTGATTTATGCAGATAAATGACCAGGGATCTTTGCCAATACAGCTTTTCACTGAATATCCTACACTATCCTTCATTCTAGTGCGTTCATCTATTTTACTCACAGCTTTATGTTTTCTTATTCATAAAATAATTGACACCAGGCAGTAGCACCACAAATCACCCACCAGCAGGGTAAGACACCCCTGTAACACTGTTTCTTTCCAGAGCAGAGTTGCTACAACTGTTGTCTGGCAAAAAACAAGGAAGGGATAATGAAATTAGAAACCACCTCTTTACATTCATGAAAGTGCATACATACATAACACATATTCAAGTGAGACATCATACTGGTTTCAAATACTTATTACTTGACAAGTGGACATATGTGCCTTGGCTTCTTCTCACTTTTTACTCTGCTGGTAGTATAGAGCAGCTGTGACCCTAAATTTAAGCTAGGATTATGACTGTTATCTCTTGACAAATTTGTTCACAATTCTTCAGACATTTTTGATGATTCAACACCACTTAAAGTTGGCATATATCCAGATCTCTGCAGAGACTATGGTTATGCTGAGCTTGTGAAATGTCTTTATTTTGTGCAAAGATAGGGATCTGGGTATTAGAGCAAACCTCAATTTCATTTAAAAACAAAGTCAGGATTTGAATGAAAAAGGTGAGTTTAGATCCTTCAATACCATACATCTAGAGTAATTTCACAGATTTGATGGCAATTTAAGCTAGAAATACACCAGAGCAAATCCACCATCCTAACTAATAAAAGGTAAAAATATTCTGATATTTATATATATATATGCATACATATATATTTATACTGATATATATATATATATGTATATATACATATATATATATAAATCTGTCCTAGGGTATATCAGGCACAGCACCACCAGCCAGCCAAGGGAGGAGATTGTCCTACTTTGCGCTGCACTGGTGCAACCTCACCTTGAATATTATGTGCAGTTTGGGGCACCACAATATAAGAAAAATGTTAAGCTATTAGAGAGAATTCAAAGGAGGGCAACAAAGAGCCTTGAGGGGAAGCTGTATGAAGAGCAGCTGAGGTCACTTGGTCTGCTCAGCCTGAAGAAGAGAAGACTGAGGGGAGACCTCATTGCAGTTACAACTTCCTCTTGAGGGGAAGTGGAGGGGCAGGCACTGACCTATTCTCTGTGGTCACCAGCAACAGGACCCAAGGGAATGGCCTGAAGTTGTGTCTGTCGTGTCACCTCAGAGAGTGATTGGGCACTGGAACAGGCTCCCCAGGGAAGTGGTCACAGCACCAAGTCTGACAGAGTTCCAGAAGTGTTTGGACGATAGTCTCAGGCATATGTTGAGACTCTTGGGGATGTCCTGTGCAGGGCCAGGAGCTGGACTTGGTGATCTTTGTGGGCACCATCCAACTTGACATTTTCTGTGATTCTGTGATGTATGTGTACATATATATACAATTACTACAGTACTGATTCTTGCAAATTTTAACTTGTTTTAAAGTCTTAAAAAATTGGAATGAAACCTTGCTTTACAGTCTATTGTATGACCTATAGCTCCATGGTTAAAAGCATGTATTTCATTTCAAAAAAGAAGGAAAAGAACTCAAGATTTTAGATTTCCACGGCTTTGGTAAACATTGACTAAAATATCTCAAGTTGTAGATGTTATAGTTTTGATATTTTTTACCCTTAGAAGTGAAAAAAAAATCAGTATGCAGAATAAAAATTAAAAATTAAATAACATATTTTTCTTTTAATTTTTCCATTAGCATTTTATGAGTTGTTGCTGAAGCTGAAGTAATTTAAACAGCAACAAAAAAACATTCTGTCCTGATTTGTATCTGTATAAGTTAGATTTAATTCTTAAGAAATATTCCTTGACAGCATCTACATAGATTCATGGGATCAAACACAATTTTGCCTTTCAGATATACTTCTAGTAATTTTAAAGTGTGTTGCTTTTTAAATCACTGCCTGTAGGAACAATAAAATGAGATTCAATGGCAACTTAGCAGCTCAGCAAGTGCAGTATGATATTTTCCTTGGTGCTGCAGGATACCTATGAACACTTAAAAATGTGCTTTGAAATGTGCCAAATAGTTTTATTTAATATGGACACTTCAGAAATAGAAGAACTGATCAGCATGTGGGCATTATGGGCATTGCATTGCTCTGCCACATTCTAGCAGCATGAGAATTGAAAGAGTTCTTTTATTAAATTTCTGATTAAATGTCTGAATGCTTGTGGAGAATGAAAAGTAGGACTACCGTAAATAACAGTGGAGCAAAATGAATACATTTAGTTCACAAAAATATTTGAATATCTCTTCTTAAGCAGTACTACTCATAGTAAGCCTTTTTGTTACAGACCACAAGTCCATTTGCTTGGAAAAAACATTTATAAAAATTATGAGCAATTAACATCTTGTTTATAACATTCTGTACCAGGATTACACTCTGCATAGAAAAAGGGGCTAATTTGCACATTTAAAAGAAATACAGTGTCCCTAATATTAATTTTGCACTGAAGAATTGGAATGCATCATGTTATAAACACTACATTTCAGCATGCTTTTGGGGCTGATACTAGATACCGATAGGCATATGACTATACACCAGATCAATCAATTCAATAGATTAACTTTAATAAAAGCAGGAAAGGAAAGATGACAGGCCAGTCAGTCCTATCAGTTAATAATTATAAAAGGACAGATTTGTGGTTTACATTGGTGAAGCAGAACAGACACAGAGCCACTTGCTCACTGCTCCACAGTAGAACACTTCCCCACATACACAGAGCTTGTTCCAACCCAAAAATAAAATATTCCAGGGAGATTTGAATCCAGTCCCTCATGCATAGCACCAGAGGGGCTTCTGTGATGAAAATTAAATGTATCCCAGCCTGAATCAGTACAAAGAGTGACAAAACTCCTCAGTCTGAGTTGTTTTTCTCAAAGTACAAATGTTTTCGAGCATTGAGAGAAGAAAGTAAAGCTAGTATCATTTAACAAGCATTCATTCTCAGAGGGAAGGATGACCAGATAAGTCATAAATTCTGGTAAAGAAACTGATGAGAATATCTGAACATTTTGAAATTCATAATCCTTCCTTGTGTGATAACAGATCAGCACATAAAAATTATCTAGTTTTCATTGGTTTGAAATGTTTTCTCACTTTCACCTTTATGTCTAGCATTTAGGAAAGATAGTGTGACTAAATCAAAAACCGGATTTAGGAATCTTGTGAGGAATTTCAGATGGGACTTAGAGATCTGAAATCCAGACTTTAGAAACTGAAAATAGTTGCTTATTTGTAGCTAATTTTATAGTATCCACATGATTCAGAGACATTTTTTTAAAACGGAAATTCCCCTATATCCTACAGTTTTCCACTTCTGTGGCTACCTATATTCTGACATTTTTGTTGTTTGTTTAGAATGAGTGGTGTGTTCACTAAGATTGCCCTAACTTGTCCGATTTGCTGCTTTACACTCCATCTAGTACCTACCTTGAGAGTAAATACATTATATGTGGACGAAGTTACTTGCAAAAAGCATTTTACATGTAAAGCAAACAGATAAATAAAAAAATTAAATTCAGAATTCTATGTTAAATCACTACCCTGCAATGCAGGAGAGAACTGAGGTGTCCAGATGGTAATTTTCTGCCCTTTAGTTATATTGCAGCTGGCAGATTCTCCTTGTAATGACCTAAAAAGGACTTTGTTTTCTTCTTGAACCTAAATACTTACATTATGCAGATAGTTTTACTAAGTTTGATTTTATTGATGTAATTTAATTTTGGTTTACTGGATCTTAGACCAAATCTCATATTTCAAGGGACAGTTCTTAAGACTGAGAGCAAAAGTTATTCTGAAGTCATGGTTTGTCAGCCCCTCTTGCTGAAGTAGCCTCTCTTATTTTTACATTATTAGAAAGGTTATTTGGGCCAAAGAGTGAGAGACACAGTCTCACAATGAAAATGTTTCTCTAGCTTAGCAGGTTAAGGACTTGCACCTGTGAAGGAAAAGAAACAGTTTCTACTCTTACTCAAAAAAATATTTGAGGCATTTAATATTATGCTATATGGATATAAGTTTATAAAACATACTTGGAAGAAAGCCCAGAAACTCCCCTTTTTAACGACCTTCCTTATCTATACCAAGACAAAGTTGCATTTAATAGTACATATATGAGCTCTATTTGACCATAACTATGCAACCTATTAGTCACCTGCTAAATTGCCATCACCAGCAAATGTCTGGTAAAACCTGACATGATGGCAAATAAGAGATTCCTTTCTTGCAGGGTCCTTCTTGCTGCAGTGTAAATGCATATAAAGATGATTGCTTGCACTTTTTTCTTTGTAACACTTTGTAACACTATTTATGTGATTTATTAAGTTTGCTAAACGTATGATCTTGCCTAATCTGTAGCCTTGTAATCCCAAAAACCAAATCACATAAAATAATGTTTTTCCTCTATTATACAAAACTGGCATTTAAATTTTCCAATTACAGATGTAATTTTTCCTGGAATTATTTGTGTAATAAATTGAAAAAAGAATGATAAAACATCTAGTCTATCTACAATGGGTGATTTTATGATCTATATTTCTGTGGTAACTTGCCATTGTCTACGCCCAGTCGGCAACTAAGCTTCACACAGCCATTCACTCACTATCTGCCCCCTCTCCATGGGAGTTAGGGGAGAGAACTGGAAGAACAAAAAAAATGAGAAAACTCTTGGGTTGAGACCAAGGCAGTTTAACAAGCAAAAGCCACATGCACAAGTAAAGTAAAACAAGGAATTCATTCACCACTTCCCATAGTCAGGTAGGTGTTCATCCATCTCCAGGAAAGCAGGGCCCCTACACATGTAACCGTGACTTGGGAATCAAAAATGGAACATGTGCACTCCCTTCCTCTTTCTTCCCCCAGCTTTATGTGCTGAGCATGATGCCATACATTATGGAGCACCTCTTTAGTCATCTGGGGGCAGCTTTCCTGGCTGTGTCCCCTCCCAACTTATTGTGCATCCCCAGCTTCCTCACTTGTGGTGTGGAATGAGAGGCAGAAAAAGCCTTGAGGCTGTGTAAGCTCTGCTCAGCAATAATGAAAACATTCCTGTGCTATCAACTTCATTTTCAGCACAAATACAAAATATAGCCCCTAAGCAACTACTATGAAGAAAATTAACTGTCCCAGACAAAACCAGCAGATAACTTTACCAATATGTGGAGGATGAGAGGTCAGCTTCATTCATATCACCTTATCAATGACCTTCTCAATGTAAAAGGGGATAATAAGTAAAGAAGAAAGTGATAACAGAGAGACATATACCTGACAGACAAGGAAGAGAGGAACAAAGACCAAAAGTCTAGAGTTACTAATTAAAAGGTTATTAAGAACTTCAGACACAGATTTGGAGAGAGACAACCTGGACTATCTAAGTGGTAGGAAGGGGAAAACAAGAGGACCATGAAGATATGCATATTCAAAGATGACCTTTGGTACTATGCAAAATTTATTAAAGAATTTATGGGGGAGGCAAGTCAGGGAGGAAAAAGTGGTGAATACATAGGAAAGGGTATAAAAGGGTCTGGTTTTGTGTAATCAACTGTCAGTAGCTGTGTTGCGATGGTCGGTTACTGCCCCACATTCCAGCTGCTTGGGGAGAGTCTTGTATCTTCCCCAAAATAGGTCTGCATGGGGTGTATATATGTGGGGTGTGCATGTGGATTTTCTGGCAAACCCCAAGCTGAAACAGCCATGGAGGCTGTTTCAGGCCCCAGTCCAGGGAGGGGTATCAGGCAGGAGGAGGGGCCATGCTAGTCTTCGAGGGGGAGCTGTGAGTGTGGGTGCACAGGGGCTTAGTGTGTGAGTGCAGCGTGTGTGCAGTGAGCACCCACCAGGACCAGCCAGAGAGTCAGGGAACTGTGGGGTGGCTAAGGGGGGGTCTAATGCAGTCCAGGCATGCTGGGTGGGCAAAGGGGTTGTACAGGTGCTTGGGGAATCTGTGAATGTCCACGTGCTTGAGAACCTGGGCAGTGGCGTACGTGTGCTGCACTAGCGAGCTTCTGTCTCTGCCAGCCCAAGAGGAAGAGGGGATGAGACCTTCTGTGCCTGTGTGTGGTGTGAGTCCTCCATGTGTGGGCTGATGGGGGGCAGTGGCTCATCTCTGGCCGTGTGTGTGACCAGCTGTATCTGTGTCCTCTGTGCATGTGTGTTGTGTGTGTGCGCGCGTATGTGCATATGAGAACCCAGCAGCTGCCTTTGTCCTGGAACAGACACCTTGGGGTACATGAGGCTGGTCTCCAGTGGCTGGACGGAAGAATTCCTGTTCCCTGACACTGCTGGAAGTGGTGGCCGTTTATAAGCTGCTTTAACAAGAACAACCTGTAATCTCGATATTTCTCATATTTACGATCACAGACTTTTTATTGTCAAAATTGGGAATAATCTATCTCTGTTTTACAACTGTAATACTGGAATTCAGCTTTGCTTCTTTTGCAGACACAGCTTGCTTGTATGTTTTGATTTTTTTCTTATAATTTTCCTAGTAACATATTATCCTTCTCATGGAAACACAGATAAATTTTAAGTTTGCTAATTGCCCAAACCTGATTTAGAGACTTATACATTATCATCATTTGGATTGGACCTTCCAAGTAAGCTTAATAATAACAATAGCAATGCAGACTTAACTTCCTTTACTGAGAAGTTCTATTTAAGAAAAAAATATTCAACATCATTATGATTTAGGAAACAGAAAGGATCTGCCAGCAGTTGAAAGCCACGAATAAGTGAGACAATTTAAATTTCTTCATCTCTACTTATGTTCAATCTAATTGAAGAATCTCTACAGAACACTTCAGTCTCCCAGTGTAACAGTCACATAAGTTCAAAACTCAAAATAGTTCATTTTATTATAAGACAAATTCTCTCATAACTCACTAGGAAAGGGACTAGAAGACATTAATTCATTCCGTAAAAAGGACATGTAAAAAATTCTCCTGGATACATGTATTTCTAAATGTGGTGATATATATCTGAGAATATATATATATATATTAGATATATATCTAAGAATAAAAGTTATATTCTTAAATTAATTCTGAGCAGCTTCTTTGCAGTTCATAAATGTCTTATTGCTCAGATGCCAATAGCACTATCTAAGGCCAGTCAACAATGGCATTGAGGTGCTTAATTCCTCCTTGCAAGCAATGGGATATGAAGAATTCAACATCTCTGTACCTCTGTGGGTCTGGTTCTGGGATGATGAATTTTTGTTGTGAAAGGTCATTTTGCGGTCACCTTATATTTAAGCACCTGCAAACTAGGTTCAAAGTTTCTCAGACATTCTTTCTGAATATGAATTATTCCAAAAAATCTGAAGATTGTATCTCCACTCTTTTCTTACACAGTCATTTACTACTCAGTCAAGTTACAACACGTTCAGAGGATTTAAAGGAGCAGCTCTGACCTCTCAGCAGGATACACAGTGATGCAGTAAACTAAATGATATTATGATGAATTAATTTTTCAGACTATTTATAACTACTAAAGAATAAGAACATGACTAGGGCATCTAACATGTTAGAAAGAAAATGCATTTCTCAATATCAAATTAGTAAATAAAAAAAATTCACATAAGTAGAGCTACCAAGCCAAAATCATACTCTCTCTGGTGCACCCAAAAATAAAATCAATCTGTAGAAAGTAAAGTAAGTTCTAGAATGCATACTAACACTCTTTTGGCAGTGAAGCACTCAATTGCTTGACAAAACTTGGAGACAATTCACTCTAGCTCTGTTGAATCCTGTCCAGATATTCTCCCATTATAGGGACAACAGCTTTCAAAACCTTTGACTCTGTTTTCAGCTATTGCATTTTCTGCATTTTGCCCTGTAAGCATTCTTTATCTCAAGAACTTGTGTTTGCAATAATCAAACTTTGAATTATACTTGCAAGTTTATGGGGAAAATAATCACATGTAGACTTCTTTAAAAATTTGGAGAAAGTATGTTTTCAATGGACAAACAGTCAATGTACTTTTTTTTTTGTTTCTGTCCTTAAACATTTTAATCTTCATGAGAAGGGTATATATAATAGCTGAGAGAAAATATACTTCCCTCCTGTTAATTTAGCAAAACATAATTGACCCACTCCCCACATCCCTCATACATAAGATAATTTTGAATGGGGTTAATTAAAAATTTATTTCTGAAGTCCTTTTTTTTTTGTTTGATTAATTGATTTCAGCTCAAATACATTCATATACATATACTTATTTTTCAATACAAAGACAAGCAAATAATAACAGTTCTCAGTACCCAAACATACTGAAAGAGTAGCTTTACTCCATGAGCAGAATAAAGTCACTCTTGTAACAATTGACACACCTAAGAAATAGGTACATTTGACAGGAAAAAAAACCACAACAAAACACAAAAATACCCTAAAAATAGCACTTGAAAATTCTGCCTGTAGATATTTATACCTAGTAAATGCTAGCAAATATGTTACAGTTATTGTTGGATGAATCTGTAATAAGGTAATCAGAAACTGGTCCCTCAGCCAGAAGCAAAACTATATACAGATCGCTATAGATCAATCTGGGGAGACTGGATTGTCTGTGGAAAGGAGCAAGAAGGCAGAATATGCTTTTGCAGGTCTCACATATTAATTTTTCTGCATGTGTATAAGACATTAGCACAAGCTTCGCGAAACCCTGTGGTTCTCTACATTGATACCTTCTTCAGCCATCCAGAAGGATTTTATCATCCAATAAAGTAATCCCAGTCTATTATTGAAACTCAGATTGAATCAGGTCTTTGGAAGTGGTTGGATTTTCTTGAGGTTCTTCTATAATTAATTCTGTAAGAAAATTATTCATCTTTACAGATAAAGTGCACAAAATACCTGAAAGGTTTCTTTTTTTAGTTCTCTCTACTGTGAATATTGTAGAATGAAAAAAACATCTAATTTGATAAAGATGACCCATGTATTTTCGTCCTTCTTTTCACTTCAGAAACATATCTGTGAATATATTACTGAGAGGTTTTTGTATATTCACTGTTTCTAAAGATTTCACTGCCTAACACATGTAGTTCAGATGATTTAAGGTTATCTATTTGAAATTTTTACAGCTTTTAATAATAAGTATTACAGGAATACCTGGAAGTCTTAAAAGACAAGATAATAACAAGTTGGCTTCATTTCCCTCAACTTTAGCTACTGAAATCAGTAGCTAAAGCAGTGACTTTAGGCTCCCCTTTCTGTCTATGAAGACTAATAGGCTTCTTTGAGATGTGACCTAAACCTTATTGAGGGGTATACAATTGTATGAACAGCCTTCAAAAATAATATATTTCTCTCCACTCACTATGAAACAGCACCGGGGTAATTAGGTTAGATATGGATGTTGACATGGTAGTTATCTGCATTTATTCAGATGAATATCAATTACAAAAAAGAAAGTCCTTTCCCCAATGAATTTATTACCTAAATAAGCAAGGGAGAAACGGAGATTTAAAGAAATTAAATAGCTTGCACAAAATCAGAACCTAAAGTATCTTCTGAGTCTTATGAAAATGTTTTAAGAAGAAGGCTATATCTGTTCCAATTTTTAATGTGCAGTTGCTCTTTCAAAGCTTCTTTAGCACTCTGGAAAAGTTCTTATACTACACTGCTATGCTGATGACAGTTTTTCTATGTTTATTTTTTATCTTATTTCTATTGTACTAAAAATGCTGTTTGATTCACTTCTACATAGAGACCTCATAAAAAATTGAAAGGCTTCAATAATTCTAAATCATTCTACACTGCATATAGAGATTTAAATTTCAGTGCTAATTTTTTTATTAGCACTTTAATTTGGAAGGTACTAGGCTTCTACAAGATTTAAAATTATTGGAGTATTTCAAATTTTTATAAGCTTTCCAGTAAAGATGTGACTATGGTTCTGGGCTTATAAAGTGTAGCACAATTTAAATTTAATCTAAATTATTTAAGTGTTTCAGACTTCAGGGAGATTTTCAATCTTTCAGATTGGGATACATGTTCAGCGACTAGAACAATCTTATAATGTAAAGTGCTTTCATCATTTTAAAGACCAGCAGGTAAGATTCTGAACAGGCCTTTTTTATTGTCAGTTTGTTAATTTAAATTATTTGTTTTCACCTCCAGTGCATGGAAAAGAAAAAAGTAAAAAAAGGACATAAAGTGAAGACTCTTTCCTCTAGAAACTGTAAGATAATAATGAGCATTCCTGCTAAGATAGAGGGTGAGGTAATGTGAAGAACATTATTTTTGTAACATACATTTTGAAACTTCCTTTAAGATGTTACATGTTCTGTAGTCTCACCATGCCCATCGATTTAATGTGTACTCATTATCTTAAAAGTTCAAAGACATATAACTTGCTGTCCTCTTGTTGGGGACTTTGTTTTTCCTGGAGAGGAAGTAAAATGCATTTAGTTATATTTTGTTTAGTTTTCATCTAATGTAAAGATGTTAACTTCCTATAAAATTAAAAAAGAATATTCCATTTCTATAGACATCTTTGCCTTACAGTCAACAAAATGTTATGGCATTGAATAAATGTGAGTTTCTGATTCATACAATGTTTTGAAGCAAAATTTCAAAGACCATTTTTGGGTGCCTGAGGAAGAATTCTGCTAGCATCATCAGCAAATTTGGAACTGAAATATCTCCATCTCACACATGAACATAACTAATTCATCTGGTCTTTTTCATCACTCTGAGAGTTATTTTCTGTTACTAAAACATTATTTGCCATTCAGATTGCTTAGTCAAAGTAATCTCATTTATCTTTCATGGTACTATAAAAATTCTAAAGGCACAGAATAATTGTAAAGTTAATATTGAAACGTGTCAGAATCACTAATTTTTCAGGAATGAGCTTTTAGATTCAATTTGAGCAAAAGTTACATTAAATCTTTTGTGCTTATGTTTACCAAGATGCACCAAGAGCTCTTGAGGAGTAGTCCCCTGTGATAGTGAAACAGCCACTAGAAACTCTTGAACTAGATGAAGAAGTGGGAAAATGTCCTCTTTGATTCTTTGTTTTGGTGGATCAGATCCAACCAGCTAGACACGTAATTTTTATCACCCCAGTTCAGAAAGAGCTTTAAAGATATATTATTTGAGTCACTGAAGGATTGGAAGATCTAAGATGATTCTTTTGAGTTGAAATAATTAATAAAGCCAATGTCTTCCCCTTTCAAAAAAGTTTTCTGTTTTGGTAGAAGAATCTTATTGTACAATCCCAGTTAAAGCCCATTTGGCACTCACCTGGTTCAGATGTATGTAGGATATATAGAAAATATCTCTACTAAATAATGTACTGACCATGTACAGTGGAAGTTGATAATTAGTAACAGGTACTAAATTAAAAAAAAACATTCTTTTAGAGAAAAATGCATAGTTTTCCTCTGGATGCAAGTTTGAGGTTATAACAAACCAAAAGGCTTTTAAAAAGTCTTAAATAAATGTAACCGCTCTGAGCTGCTTTTGCCTTAAAATCTGGAGTGTAATAAATAATAAATGATTTCAATATATTAAAATTTGAAAAATGTACTTTTCTGTTCTTTATAGTGGAATTTAAATTTCTAATGCCATATCTGCTCTAGCACTGGCCCTCTGTATAACAGTATGAGTACATCCACAACTCTAGTTTTCCATTTGGTTATTTAACATCAGATAAAAATTACTGTAGTTTTCTGGACCACAGTTCTGCCTTACACAATCTACCTAGTTATTGGTCTTCCTGCAGTTTGCTTGACTAGGTGGGAGATCTTCAGCAGGAAAACATAAAACTGTATTCCGTGTGGTCTTCAATAAAGAAATCATCCCTCTACAATAGTAGCTATACTCTTCTATTATACCATAGTTACTATGAATCTTAGTCCCAGTAAGTCAAATTTAAGAATCATTCCTTCCAAACATTCTGCAGCCCCCAAATTTATTTGCCTGATGTGGCATTTGATATATCAAGAAAAGAATTATAAAAAGTTGCATTCTCTTTTTCTATAAAAGCAGTAAGTTTGCTGGAATATTGTGTGGTCTCCACTAAAGAATATGAAGATCACTCCTAAGCACTGTAACTCTATTGCTTATTTACATATATTGTTAAATGCTTTAAAGTGCTCTAATTATTTACTACCATGGTTTTGTTTTTTGGTCTCCAGCAGTTTTCTAAACAATTTATATTAAGTTCTTGAGAGTTAGAATGGGTCACAGGCCACTCCCGATAGACAAAACAGGAGAGTGTATTCTCTGGAGTGTATAAAAATTTAATAGTATGGATACCAGCTGTTTGGAATCGGCTGATGTGACTCAGAGAATGGGCCCCAGTACTTTTAATAGATTCATTTAATTCTTTGGGATGTGGTTTTCAATTTATGTGTTATAAATAATTATGCAAATAACCTTCTCTACAAAACCGAAGGATTTAATTTGTTGGGAAAATTATTTTCAGTCAGGATTATCGCTCAACAATTTGCTCGACCATTGCTTTCACCCTTCATGAATGGTATGTCTACTACTTTCCAGGTGAGAAGAGGGTGTAGTAATAGCCACAAGACAACAGTGTTTCTGGTATACCTTATTAGGTTTCCCATTCTCTGAGAGAAGCTAGTACTGTGATTATCTAGCAAGTTCATGGAGCACAGAAAAACCCTTGGAGGAAGGTGTGCATGACTGTAGTCTCAGGAGAAAAGAAGTACATAAGAATAAACCTGTCCTCTGACCAGCATCTACTTCACAAAAGGTAAACCTGAGGACAGGTCATGTTCTGGGACTGCATCCTAGCTAAAAGAGCAATCACAAAATAAGACACACTCTATCTAGTCAATTTTTCAGCTGAATTAAATAGAAAAAGGTTCTTGGGATGTAACTAAAATAAAGGCAGTCAGGCACAGTCAATTTCCCCCTCCACACACACATCCTATAGTTTTGTCCGTGAATATAAAAGCAGTAAATGTTAGGAAGTCTTTGTGCATGTTATGGTGTTAGTCTAATATTAACTATGGTTTCAAAACTCATGGTCCTAAGCAGGAGTGTTGCCTAATTCTGTAAGGTCCAGGATTCCTAGTCCAAAGTCATGATTCTAGAGAGGTTGAGAAGTCCTATAATGTTAAACTTAGAGAATTGCACTCATCAGTGCAAACCATTATTCTGGAAAAGACGTGTAATCAGCTCTTGCTGTTGTTATTATTGTTGTTATCATTATTCATATTGATATGAATATTATTAATAGTACTATTAATATTAATATTATTTTGTCTTGGAAAACTCAATTCTTTAAATGATTTAAATTCTGTAATTCTAGGTTTACTACTTCTCTCTGCTGCTTTCTCAGATGGTTAGGCCCAAATTTTTAGAGACATTTGTATGGTTGAACTTGGACATGCCATTCCACTGAAACACTTGGCATTAGTATCTATGTGGTTCTGTTACAGATATGTGGGAGGGACACTAAAGATGCAGGAAAAGGAACAGTGGTTAAGTGGGACTATGAACACTGAAAACTTCATAAACTCATGCAGATCAGCTACAGAAGCCTCTTATTACTGGCTCCAATGACTTAGTGTGAAAAGTCCTGGGAAGCTTCTCTCACTCTCATTGTGCTTGGGACCTCTCCAGAAATTTTCCTGGCTCACCAATTGTTGTGGATTCGAGTATAATTTTTTTTCTTAAAATTCAGTACTACTGTACCATTGCTCTATATACTCATTAACTGTTTGTCTAGAATCAGCTAGTTCGTTGTGGCTGTTCCGCACTACTCAATTTTACAATTAATTCCTCCCTATTTGCAACTAGGTCAAGGATGGATTTTCCTCTAGTGTTTGGTTGTCTTTGGTTACTAAGAGATAATTCCTCTACAAATGGTCTCTTTTTATTCTGAGTACCTTGAGATTTTATCCAGGAAATTTTCATTCCTGCAGGCCTCTAGTCAGATACCATCTGTCATTTCTTCTTTGTACTTAATTCCTTGTAACTTTACTTAAAAGCTGAACCATTACATTTGTTAAGGACTTGTGGAGTTCTCTCATGTAGACCTGAAGTTGACAAATATCTTGAAGGAATCATGCACTTATTTTTGGTCAGCTTTGTTTTGATTTTCTTCTTTTTTCTTTAAGTATGAGGTAAAGTAGATCTACCCAATACTGTTGGGCTATTTAAAATCCTAATAAGAATTCTGCTTCCAGCTAACTTTTCCTGCATATACCCAGTTCTCTCTATAATATCTTGGAATTCTAGTTGCAAGAACTATCAGGCATACTTTCAATAAAGCACATTATGCTACTGTAATACCATCATTTAATATTATTTCTATGTCTTCTTGTTATCTTCCCTGTTCTCTTTTTGCAATTATCAAAGTATGTAGTTCATTACTCACTCTTTTTTTCCACCATATTTTTTTTCACCATGTTCTCCGTATGAGATTCAGTGTTTTATCAGCAACAGTTTGAAATGTCAGTATGTACCAGATGGAGTTAAAAGGAAGCTATTTTCCCTCTTCTAACTGCTAACAGTAGTTTAACACTTTTTTGAAGAAATGTACCAGTTCTGAACCTAGGTTAACTAGTCATATGTCAAAATATGGTAGGTCTCAGCTCAGACTACTGCAACATGCATGACTTGCAGCTGTTAGCATTAATAATACAGAACACGGAGACAATGGCAATATCTGTCAGGATCCTCAGTGTTATAGAAATTATGATAAGCAAATCTTTGACGTGATTATTGCATCAGTCTATAGTTTGTGAACCCTAATAAGATGTACTTTGACACAGGGCATCATGTCTGAACTAAAAAGCCATTACCGAAATTATAATATAAATGAAATGTGGAATGAAAGGTTAATAATGAGTGTGCCAGATGCTATGCTCTGAATGCTTAGAATATTTATGGACTGTTCCAGTCAGGTGCAATGGATGCTCTGGACACATGGAACATTTGAGAAATACAACATTGGAATATACTGAATAATACAGTATGATACAGATGTTTTCTAGGGGATGGTAGTAACTGAATTACTGACTAAGCACTGGAAAGAAAATTGGAATTTCAGTGATGTGGAAAATGGGACTTGATGCAAATTCTACTCCCGGTTAAACAGGATTCATCTTTTTACTGATGACTGCAAAAGAGTACTATTTTCATCTGATTCAAAACGAGAGAAAGACAGGAAGAAAACAATCAACAGAAAATCCAAGCACTTTTATGGACAATCATTCTAGACCTATTAACTGACTTGTGAACCTAATCTGCCAGTATTTGACATATTAAATAGTATCAACTCTTATATATAAGCAGAAACTTTTTATTGCTTTAGTGTATACTTTTTTTTGCTTGTGGTTTGTCCCAAACCATGTTACTGTTATTTGGAATGTTGTCTGGTCACCGATTAACTCTGAGAAGCAGACAGCATATCTGTGTGTTATTACAAGTAGTAAGCTATAAGAAGGGATAAGTGCAGCTGTAAGAGGACTAAAGTTTTGTGTCATGGTCTAGGTGAAAAGCACTCATTTCATCAGGAAAAATGATGACCAAAGACAGATCTAACTGTAGGAACTCCTGTGAAATCATGGAGAAATGGGAGGGACAAGTAACTCTGATATTTATCAATGCTTCATTATTTTTCCCCAAATCCTGGAACTACTTAATCTAAACTGAACTGTTAGCTACTTTTAAGTTTTGGAAAAATGAGGAAAGTCCAGAAGAAGGGACATGAACGCAGCCTGGAAAAGTGTGCTAGTTGGCTCCCATGTTAGACAGTTTACACTATTACCAAGCTCTGATTTTCTTTACCAGTTGGAGAATAATACTTCATGCCATAAGGTAATGTCATTGGCTGATCTGATTGCCAAGAGAAACTTCTATGCACTAGGCAGCTAAAAAATTTGATTTACATACAACTTGGAGCAGTGTTCCCTATTTGAGTTGTGTAGGCTTGGCTAAATGAGCATAAGTATGCCTAGTTTTATCTGCTATGGAAAATAGATTAGTAACAGATGTTAGCAGATCTTTTTTACCTTGATAAGCTTAATTCAGATACTAATTTTAGCCAGTTTCATCAGTAAATCAGATATCATCAGATAAATATAATCAGATAAATCAATAGTGCTGGTAATACCACTGAGACCTTACCCGAATATTTTAGACAAGTAGATGTAATTCAGATATAAAGAAATCAGTTATGAATAAACTTGTCATATATATATTAAAGTATGGCTTCGAGCCTTACTGTAACACATAGGACAGGATTAAACTCCAGACTGTGGGCATTTGTCTATTACATGTCTGCATGTAGGTGCCAAAGCTCCCATTACTGTTAATTGAAAAAAGGGGCTTTACTGAATTGCTTGCATATTCATATCTTATACCATTTTACTCCTCTAATAGTGCCCAGGATGTCAGCTTGGAACTGACAAATGTGACACAAGAACTACAGAAGCCTTGTAGACTTCTGGACCAGCAGATGGAGGTCAATGGTGTTACTTACATTGTAGAAAATCACACTAGATGTCTTGGTTCTAGCAATGGATTCCTGTCCCTAGTTGTTCAAGTCAGTGGAGTCTAGACAGTTAATTAGCTCAATCAGCACTGGATCAACACATGCACTTCACATTTACATAGTTTCTTTGTGAAGATCCATGTGCAGGCAAACTGAATCCTACTCCTATTATTCTGTAATTTGGTTGTCAAATTGAGTGCAGGATGAAAAGGGTCATTTGTTTCAACCACTCTGATAAAGCAGGGCCACCTAAAGTCTGTTGCCCGGAATCATGTCCAGACAGCTTCTGAGCATCTCAAGGAGGGGAATTTCACAACATACCTAGGCAACCTGTGCAAGTGCTCACTCATCCTCAGATTAAAAAAGTATTTCCTGATGTTTGGATGGAACCTCCTGTGTTTCAGGTAGACCCATTCCTCTTGTTCTATCACTGGGCATTGCTGGAAAGATCCTAGCTCTGTCCTCTTTGCACTCTGTCTTCAGGAATTTCTATATATTAATAAGATCCCCTGGAGCCTTCTCCAGGCTGAACAATTCCAACTCTCTCAACCTTTTATCAAGGAAGAGATGTCCAGTCTCTTAATCATCTTTGTGACCCTTTACTGGATTCTCTGGTATGCCTATGGTTCTCTTGTGCTGAGGAGCCCAGAACTGGACACAGAACTCCAGGCATGACCTCACCAGGGATGAGCAGAGGGGAAGGATTTTCTCCCTTGACCTGATGGCAATCCTTTGCCTAAGACAGCTCAGGACACCATTAATCTTTTCACCAAGGGCTCATGAGTGGTTCATCCTCAAATTGGTGCCCACCATGACTCCCAGATCCTTTTCTTTGAAGTTGCTTTCCAGTTTGGTGGCCCCAGGTATATATTTGTGTCTGGTGTTATTCCTTCCCTACTGCAGGACTTTGTACTACTCCTTATTGAACTTCATGAGATTCCCATCAGCCCATTTCTCTAGCCTGTTGAGATACCTCTGGATGGTTGCAGGACCGTCAGTGACTCCTCCCAGTTTGGTGTCATTAGAAAACTTGCTGAGGGTGAGCTCTGCCCCATCATTCAGATCATTAATGATACTAAGCAGGACTGGACCCAGTACTGACCCCTGGGGTACACTGCTAGACACTGGTCTTGAACTAGATTCTATACCACTGATTATGACCCTCTGGGTCTGTCCATTCACCCAGTTTTCAATCCATGGTCTACTCATACAGCCCATACTTTATCAGCTTGTCTATGAGTATCTTAAAGGACACAGTGTGAAAGATCTTGATGAAATTCAGGTAAATAATATCTACTGCTCCACCCTCATCTGCCAGGATAGACACATCACCATAGAAGTTCATCAAATTGGTTGTGTTCCTCTTCATGGATCCTTGATGACTACTTCTGATCACTGTCTTATTTATGTGCCTGAATATGGGTTTTAGGTTTAGATTATTCAAGACCTTCAGAGGGACTGAGGTGAGTTTGATCAGCTTGTAGCTCCTTGGGTCCTCCTCCTTAGCCTTTCTTAAAGTAGGAATAGCATTGCAATTTCCTTGCAATGACATCAGCAAACTCTCTCAGCAATCATGGGTGTACCCCTCAAGGATCATGGATTTATGTATGTCTTGTTTGCTTAAATATTCCCTGACACGATCCTCTTCCACCAAGTCTGCATCTCCTTTGCTTCAGATTATTCCCCTATGTATATTATTCCCAATAATATTTTGGAGTGAGTGTTTAAACCCCAAGAGTCCCAATGGGGTGTATCACAGTCATTACATGAACACTTGAGGGAAACTAATCTCAGAGCTGGTCATTAGCTAACAGTCCTGAGAAGCAGACTGCAGTTTCCCAAAGTCCTTGAGGAAACCAAGTCTCATTCAACAGAGAAAAAAATAATTCAAAATCCTGAATGCCTTTGTGAATCTTGGCCTCAGGCAAAATTGGTTTAAACTATTTCTTTTATTCAGGCTGTGAAAGGTTTTGAAATGGACTTATATTACTCTGGAGACAGGTGCCAACCATCCATTTATAACGTATCCTAATATGATGCTTTTTCAAGCCCATTTCTTACAAATATTTCACTAAGCATGAAACTATAAAATGTTATTTCAGCCCAAGAGAAGTAATGACAATTTCCTCTCAGGGGTGATGGGATTGGGGGTTCAGACATGTGCCTGAGAGGTGAAATATCTAGTTTACAGATTCAAATTAGTATTTGCTGAATACAAGATAGGATATGTATTACAGAAAAGGTTAAATTGAAAAGGCATTGTAAGGCTGTGTTTTAGATGCTTTTCTTCAAAGAAAATGTATTATAGGCCCAGGCCTTATCAGAAAGCAATAAGAACTTAACCTCTACTGTGTTCTTCAGGTAATACTCAATAAAGTTTCCTGGATATTTAACTCTTAAAAACGGGGATGACAATTCAAGTTTAATATCTTCATTTAAACTACCGTAATAATTTTTAAACATACTGACTATGAAATGATTACAACTGTATTTTCCAGCTTGTCAAAATGCAAAGTTTTAGCTCTTTTTCAACTTTTGAAGTGATACAGCTAGTGAAGTAATAGTATCGATTTTCTTCGTTTTACTAAGCCAAGAAACCTGTCACCTGTCTGGTAAAGCTTGCAATTAAGATTTTATTTGATACAAAGTTAATGAGTTTGAGGTCCGTTAGGATTTCTCTTGAATTGCCAAATCATTTGGTTTATATCATTCCAGACTGGCAGATGATACGATACATTTTTGTCATTGTTAATCTGAGCCAGACTTGAAACAATGACCTAGAGGTAAAAAGTACCTATATCATATTTCTAGTCCCCTGAGTGAAATAGCTCCCGTAGGGTTCATACTTAGCAACAGCAACAGTTATACTGAGCAGAAAAACTATAGAAGATTTTTTTTTTATCTCTCTCTTAGGTAGATTTGTTGCTGCCAGCTTTCATATTCATACCTTACAGGCCTCTGGGTAAGAGAGCTTTTGTCAGAAAGTCATATTCAGCAAAACTAGCAAGTATGTGGGGATTTTTTTTTTTTTTAACTTGATATTAAGGGGCTTTTTGTGACAAAGCATAACACCAAAGTTAAAAATTATGTTTGTCCACAATTATGAAGTAATTGGGAAAAAAGTCGAATGCTAACAGATGAAATGCTGGAAGGCTTGAGACTTGTACAATGTAAATCTCAATATATTCTCCTTTCATAACAATTTACTCTGGAGGTCATTCTTCAATACCATTCACATAATTTTTAAAATCTAAAAGTGAGCAAAGTAGCTGTAAACAGCTATAAACCAGCTCTAAAATGATGCTGTTACTTGTAGTTTAGACTTATGAAGTTTAGGCTGTATGAAGAGACAATATGAAGGCTATCCATGTTGCCTGCTGTGAGAGCATTCTTTTAGACTACATATGAATGAATATTAAGAGAAACAAGGAATAGCATCCATGTAGCCTGACCTGCTTAGATTTTGAGGAACATTAACAATTTATGTGACCTTTCACCATACACTTGCATAAGTACTTTGCATACTATAAAAACTTATGATGTGTAGGATAAAATATTGCATAGAAGATTTATTCTGAGGAGGGAAATATGAAGGTATTCACTCCGGGCAGTTTCTGTGGTTAGGGAAGATCTAGCATAGGAGAGAAATTCTTTCCCATGAATAGCATTGCATATTTGCTTTGCATTGTTTGTGAGAGAGGTAACCCCACACTGGAAGGAGAATTAGGGTTCTCACAGACATGAATAGGAGCCCCTGCAGGAAGTCAGGCAAGCCATAAAACAAGGGAAGAATACAGCCTTGAAGTTATGCAGATGCAAAATATGTTGTTACAAAAGAAACAGAACAGATTTGCTGCTTGCACTTTTCTGCCCGGTGTAAATTGCCACTGTATTTTAGGGTTCTTGACTTTCAGAAATAAATTTCAGAAATAAATTTACCTTAATACCTCAGCTCTGGCTTTGTATCTGGGGTAGCTGTGTGCATATCAATTCTCATATGATGTTTAGTAGAATACTTGACAGAGTGTTCCATTTTCTTAACAGCATATAGGGACACCCACACTATGGACAGGTGTCTTGGCTCTTATATGTTAATTCAAGCTCCATATAGGTTTATTAATGAAGAATAAATCCAAACTCCATGTGAAACAGAAATTCTTCAACAAAGGACTTGGTTGGCTTGTGTCAGAGCAGAAGGCAAGTGCAAACTAACTCAGAGGTATTGTATACATCGGGGCACTGAGAACTGAGTACCAGCTTGGATATTCCTGTATTGACCAATAAGAAGTAGTGTACACTAGGCCTTGTTCTTCTGCTAGTTTTAACACTTGTATAACAAATATACTACATTTTTTGATATTCATTTTATATTTATGTACTCTTTGATTCTATTTTGTGTTTTTCTTTCCTCTTTAAATAACCTGGTGTATACTTATCTACGCACACGATTTTGATAGATAATATTAATATACTTATGGTAGGGGTTTTTTGTTTGCTTGTTTGGCTTTTTTTTCTATACATTTCTAACTGAAAAAGTGTCCTGAGTCATAATCCTTTAAAAAAAAAAAAAAAATAGAAAAAACAGTTTTTTAAGACTGGAGATGAAAAGTCTAGATATTTCAGCTATCTGTAATCTGAATTTTAAAGGGAATTAACAGCAAATTTAAATTGGTATCTAGAAACTGTAGATATTTTTGTATATATTACATGGGCAGTTGTAAGTACAAAGTCGTACTCAAAGCTCTCCTGCACAGTTTCTATTAGTCTAGGGTACTTTTATTAATAGCCTGAGAAGAGACTAAAATTGGCAATTGAGCATTTTAAGTAAAAATCAAAACACAGGAATTAAGGACATAATTGTCTAAATATAATTTTGGTACTGTTTGATAGGGTATTTGAGACATTTATCGGGGGAAAACAGGTATGAGACAATATCTGTAGAAACTCATGCCTTCCTTTCTGCTGCCAGAGAAACTACTAGGGGACAGGTGGCAAGCCCAGAGCATCTGTGAAATGGTCCTAAATTTAAGTGACTTAATAGGCCATTAATAAGCATTGGTAATTATCTGCATGTGCTTTCATCCAATAAAGTTTCATCTTTCTTTTTAGTCTAATATAAGTATTCAGAAATTATATCCTCTTTCTAGTTTAGTTGAGTAGTTTATATTTGAGCGACATTTTCTTGCTGCAAAGCAAATGCTCTGAATTGGAGATTTTTCCATATTTTTGTCATTAACCAGTTTGACTATTTCTAATTATGTTTTCCTTGCTGTTTGTGTATGTAATTTTGTGAACAAACACAAAGAAACCCCATGTAGTTTTGCATTCAGCTCACAGAGGTATAATCTGTTCCCTTTGCTGGAGGAAATCCTCAGTGATGTGTTGCCAATATTTTAACAAGAGACTCTCACAAATCATTCTCCCCTTAAGCCTGTGTTAAATCTGTGTATCAGGAGTATGTGTACTCCAGAGAGGAATAGCAATAGACTCATTTGTTTCCAATTTAATTTACAAATGTATTCTCATAAACATAACCAAGAAAGATAGGATCTTACTTGGCAAGCAGACTGGTATGAAGCTCCTGGAAATATCTAGACTATGTTCCTTAGCAAAAGCAAACTGATGAAAAATATGTGTGCAGATAGGTTTACTAGGGTAGCGCTGCGCTTTGAAACAGCATGCGAGCAATACTGTTACTCACTGAGATATAATACATGGTGAGACATTTGTTTTCCTCACTATGGTATCTTCCATTTGGTAAACCCCTAAGAGTTCCCAAAATGTTGCAGATACTGGTACACACACACACACACACACACACACACACACAAAACCCAAACCAAACCACTAAAACTTTTTGAATATTCTGAAAAAATTTTCCTCCATCTCAAATTGCATTATGACACCCTTATAATACCATGTATGTATGCGTGTGCTTCAGTATTTCCCAGGGCAATTGCAAGGGCTTAGAATAGCACTATTGTATGAGGATTATCCTTAAGAGTTTTCAGAGAATTGGGCTAACATAGTGCTATACTCCTAAGGATCTTCACACAAATAAACGATATGGGGAGAATGCAAACACTCTGCATAGTGTCTGAGGAACTCTCACGAGAGCCATAACCTTCAGGTTTCTGTAAGTTTGAAAAAAAGAAACCCTGTTGTTCTTTGCTGTTAGACTTGTTTCACATTACATGGATAAATAAAATATTTATCAGGTGAAAAAAAAGGAAAACAACAGAAGCAAGTATGACACATCCTGTTCTACTACTCATGTGAAGTAGCACCAGTTTTTTGTGATTTAAAATGGTGGCACAGAGTCTTAATTTTTGTCTAAGGCCCTGAAGCACACATCTCCTCAACTGCAGTTTTAATCTAGTATTTTCATGAAATATTACATTAATTTTGTTTAATTTAGAATAGAAAAGGTATTTAATAAAGTTATCCATACCCTAAACATGAATAGTTCCCAGAAATTTGACTTAAGCTTTATGCTTACTCTTTGTGATCAGGAGGTACAAAAAAAAAATTCACAGAAATAGAATCACTGGTAAGTTTAGCCTGGAGAAAAGGAGGCTTGGGGAAGACCTTATCACTCTCTACTCCTACCTGAAAGGAGATTGTTAATGAAGTGGAAGTTGGTCTCTTCTCCCAGGTAACAAGTGACAGGACCTGAGGAAAGTTCTCCAGTTATGTCAGGGGAGGTTTTGACTGGATAATATGAAAAATTCCATCATTGAAAGTGTGGTCAGGCACTGGAATAAGCTTCTCAGAGAAGTGGTGGAATCACTATTCCTGGAAGTGTTCATAGAGCATGTGGATGTGACAACTGGGGATATAGTTTAGCGGTGGACTTGGCAGTGCTGGGTCAACTCTGTTTTTGACCAATTGAATCAAAAAAGATCAAAGACATAGTGCAGGTTGGAGACACTCAAATGATCAAAGGAGAGAGGATTACAAATAGGCAGTTAATTTTCCTGAATGTGCAAGAACAGTGACTGGAAAACCAAAACTGAGATATAAAGAATTGGGAGCAGACAAGAATTCCTTTGGGGAAGGATGCAAATAGTATGAATATCTCTATCTCTGTGTGTGCTTAAATTATTACTGTTCATGTCTCTTGTCTTTGTCTCCTATGCTGAATAACCATAACATGGCAGCCTGGTTCCAGCCAGGACAGAGTTAATTTTTGCAGTAGCCAGGATGGGGCATGGCTAGGACCTGGACGTTATTCTATACCACCTCACATCCTTTTCTGGGGACAGGGGAAGGGGTTGGTGTAGCATGGCAGAGGAAGTGGTTGGGTATTGTCAGGAGTTTTCCATGGTGAGTGAACAAACACATGTGAATGGTTCGCGTTTTTTCTTATACACTCTGTGAGTTAGTATTGGAAAATGGCAAGTGTATCAGGATTTTGTGACTGTTGCCTAAAGCAACAAATTTATTTCTTAAAGGCATCATAGAATACAGATATTGAAATAGAACATTGAGGGTAAAAGAAAAGTTTTCGAATTTTACTCTGGAACAGATTAGAGTTTAAATGTCACTTGCAAAAAAAAAAAAAAACACATAAGGAAGTTTTTAACATTGCACTGTCTCGAACCCAAAAGATATATTTACATATGTATATACATGTACATATACATATACATAAGGTCAGAAATACAAAATCATAAAGCCTTCAAGGCTCTATGAATATGTTGGGCCTTTAAAATGGATATAAACAATATATTAGTTACATGCAATAAAATATATTTCTTCCATTCACAAGAAAGAAAATTATTTTCAAGAACTTGTATTGGTCAGACTAGGTTTGATTATTTGTTGTTGTGATTGCTTCAGGAGTTTTAAAGGATTAATTACTTTTAACAAATATAGCATCTGTGAATCTCTGAATAATTGTCTGCTTTAATTCAGATAACCATTTCAGAAGAGACAACACAGGAATCAGGTTCATTATGCCTGGGTGTGCATATCCTTGTGATAGTGTACTTTATGGTCTAGCATCAGTGAAACAGAAACAGCATTAATTAAGCAACAAAAAACAGTTTTAAGAGAGAGAACATGGCTAGCAGTGGGTAAATCTGACCCTTTAAGCAAACCATCAAGTAAAGCAGTGTGTGCTTGCAGCCCAGAAAGCCAACCACATCCTGGGCTGCACCAAAATGAGCATGGCCAGCTAATCAAGAGAGGTGATTGTGTCCTTCCACTCTTGTGAGACCCCATCTGCAGTGCTGCATCCAGCTCTGGGGTCCTCAGCACAGGAAGGACATAGATCCGTTGGCATGAGTCCAGAGGAGGGCCACCAGGATGATTAGAGTGATGGAGCACCTCTCCTAGGAGGAAAGGATGAGAGAATTGGGATTGTTCAGTTGAAAAGAAGGCTTGGGGGTGACCTAACTGTAGGCTTCCAATACCTGAAAGGGAGCCTACAAAAGAGATGGAGAGACACTTTTTGCAGGGGTGTGTGGTGACAAGACAAGGGGGAATGGCTTTAAGCTTTAAGCTGAAAGAGAGTAGGTTTAAATTAGACACCAGAAATAAATTCTTTACTATAATGGTGATGAGACACTGGAACAGGTTGCCCAGAGAAGTTGTGGATGCTTCATCCCTGGAAGGGTTCAAGGCCAAGTTGGATGAGGCTTTAAGCAACCTGGTCTAGTGGAAGGTGTCCTTGCCCATGGCAAGAGGGTTGGAACTAGATGATCTTTAAGGACCTTTCTAGATCAGGCCATTCTATGATTCTGTGATTCTATGATTCTATGCTATTGGGAAATGTAGTGGCAGGGTAACTTATAGGGTCAGCATTTATTTCCTCCTTCACTTCTGAATTAACTAAGTTTCAACAGACGTAGTTCTATAAACAACACAGAACTTATACCCATTTAAACAAGATGTTATTTGTGAAATTAGGAATGCAAACAACTACATATTTAAGTTGGAATATGTTGGTTGTAAAATATGTTGACTGTCCTGATGCTAAACCCAGGGAAAACAATTTAAGCTATTTAAAATCAGAATTATTATAAGCTTTATAGCAGCCAATTATAAATCCCTCGTGACATGGAAATGGATTTTTTAAAGAAATTTGCATAGTATTTCTTCCACAAGTATTTTTGTGAACATCTTCTGCATACATTTCTGTAAAGCCTATCAGAAAATTTAAAAGATCCCAATAGAATTAAAAAAAATACAACAACCTAAACCAATAAATGAATTGAAAACATTCTATGCTTCAGTTAAGAATTTCTTTTTCCTCTTAGGAATGAAAAATGGTCAGTTAAAATTAGTTATCAGTTGAGATTACTGAAAGATAAATTAATTGTATAAAGGGTTAACCAGGACCATCTGATCAGCTTCTCTCTTCTGCTGTGTATTACAGATTACATTTTTTGCATTTCATGCAGTCATCCCAAAGTCAAGATTGCGTCAAAGTCAATACTTGTCTCTGACTAAAAATGTATGCCTTTTAACTAGACTTAAATAATGTTTTTCCATTGTGTAATTACCCCTTGATATTTGGGCCTTATCCCTTAATGAATTTGCTTGGCTTCAGCTTCTGTTGATTTTTACTTGATGTTCTTTTCTCTTCTAACCTAAAAGAGACCTTTACAAATTACCGTTTTTCTTCTAAGGAATACATAAACAATAAACAAGTAATCTTTGTCTTCATATGTCGAATTGGTTTATTTTTTAGCTATACTTTTCTGAAAAAAAACCTTCTTGGTTGTAAAGAGCAAGGTAAACTTGATTTTCTTACTCAGGTCTGCTTCACCTCATATGCACAGTCAGTATGTGGAAATTTGGAAAAATTTGGAGAAAAAGGGGAAATTGGAAATTTGGAAAATTTGGAAAAAAGTGCTTGCCAGCACTTGCAGCATAGTTTTCTGTAAGAAGAGTAAGCAGGGCATCACTTTTTATATTTTAACAACTCTAAAAAGGTGGTTATTAGAAGACTGAGCAATATTTCAGTACTAACAATAATGCCGGATAAAAGAAAATGTAAAATCCTGTTCCATATACCCAAATTCCTGCTGTATACTCACTCCATGTATAATGCCAAGAATTAAAGCAATTTATGAAAAAACATTTTCCAAGTACAACATGGTTGCAGAATGCTATACAGAGATGTACATGTGTCTCACCATTATTATCCTCAATACTTTCTCAGAAATACTTTCTCATAAGTCAGGTTATGATGTGTCTAATTATGCACTAAAAATTCTGTTTCTACAATATTTTATTTACAAGATACAGGTTAATGTGGGATCGAGGCCCGCAGTATAACTGTCCTATTCTAATCAGTATTTACTGATATTATTTTTCATTTGAAAATGTTACCACCACAGACTGTTATTTATTCAGCTAGTGATTAAAGTTTTGATCAGAGTAGATGCTGTATATATTCAGGTAACACGTAACATATACTATATTAATATTTTATAATAATAATAGAGTAACATATAAGATAACATATATGAAACATATTATATTATATATTAGTTTATAATATCAATCACATTCTCAGTCTCAGAGACAAATATTACTAAGCATCACCACATAATGTTGATTTACATGGATAATCACTTCTGATAAGTCATTTATCCATTTCTTAATTCTTTAAATGGAGGTGTTATCTTTATTCTAGTTTTATTTTTTGAAGGAGAGTACAGTTTAGCACTCCTCAATTAAAAGAATAAAGTGCCTTTATCATCTAACATTCTAATGTGCTTGCAGAATTAATTCACATTTTTTTCTTGCGAGGCCTATTTTCTGTTATATCAAACTGGCAGGGACTAATTATATTCTTTTAATTCTTTATCAGTCGAATAGTGTATGAGTATTCCATTAATGTACCAATACTAGATGTCAGACTAACTGTCCTAAACTTATACTATTGTCATCTTGGTGAAGAATATTTAATGTGTAGTGTTAGTTTCCAAATGCCAAAGATTTTAGGAAGTATGTAATTAATACATAATTACACTTTAGAGCTAAAAAATTGAAGTAAAATAAATGTACTATTATGGTCTTGACACCTACAGAGCAGTATACGGCAAAAAAAGGCACATCAAATACAGAAAGAAACTGTTAAAAAAACATTCCCCATCATTAAATAAAGGTATATTCCTCCAGATCTGAGTGATAAAGCTTTTTCTCTAAGTAATAAATAGGGTAAAATGAAGTCTGTCATCTCAAAACTTTGCTTTGCGTATTTTCATGGAAAAATTCAGGGGAGTATGAAATTCTCATTAAATTCCTTCCTTACATGTTTCCTTTTTTTAAGATAGACAACTTCACAGAGTCTTCACAAATCTGACACTACCTCTCATCCTCATTTCCCTTCATGAAGGTGGGGCAATGACATATTAATCTGAAAGATGGTATGATGTGCCAGCTCTTTCAGCTATGAATCTGTTACTCTAGAAGAGCTTTTGTTGTATACATCACAAAGTCGCTGCAAAATTTTATTCTGGAATGATAATGCTTTCCATCTCAGTAATGATTTAACAAGCTGCTAGAGCCAGTGTGCCCACATCCTGCATACCCTGAAAGTGCGTGTCCATCTTTAAGATGGTGATGGAAGGAAGGTTATCTGGTTTCTACATGACAAGTAAACTCGAAAGGGAAATGTATCCAGCTTGAAGATTCCCAATACTTTACCTCCTGTTAGTGTAATCTTGAATCTCCTATGTTAACAATGGGGAAATGTACCGAGAAATGGCAAACATTTTTTTCTCCTGGTGAAGAAGCACACTTATTTTGGTAATCAACAGCACAAGATAGTGTTCGGGAAGTGTCCCACACTGGTGTTGGAAAAAGGACACGACTCACAGAGGGTTCTTGAGCAAAAGCGGAGGTGTGATCTCTCCTTTTATTGAAGGTGTGAATCCCCGAGGGGAGGCAGGGCTAACTCTTTCATAGGGGAGCATGAGAGGGTTCTAGAAAATAGGGAGGAGTTTAACAAATAAGGAAAGAAGTGGACATGGACAGGTACAAACTTGGGATAAGATGGGAGGATACAAAACCTTATATGTAACTTAGGGGAGGAGAACATCCCAATAAGGAAAGTGCTGCATAATAAACCTTAAACTTTTATAAACTATTATGAGGAGAAGATATTTTTAAAACTTGGGGTACATTATCAAAACAGCATGCATTAACATAACACAATAAGATAATGCCTTTTAGAGTCCTTTTTTATATTTCTCCATTCTTCAGTTCTGGCGAGGTATATTCCTCGTATGTTCTGTTTGGGGTAGATTTGTTTCTTCCACAGTTCAAATTCATCTCTCTTGTTTCCCACAGGGAAGCAACTCTGTAGCTGTCACTGAACCTCTTTATAGCAAAAAGTCAAGGACACTGTTGGGACCCTTTTCCTTCCCACTCACAACTACGGTTTTCCTGGCTTATCTTTCTGCCATAGGCACTGTTTTCCTACTTTGGCTATTTAAAATCAGACCTTGTTGTCCTTTTTTCCCAGTTTATCTGAGAAGTAAATTTATTTAGAAGTTATAAGGATTGGGAAATAATTTTCAACTGCAGATCAAGCATATGTGTTAAGATGGCATAACTTGTACCAGAGAAAGTAAGAAGCATCCTTTGCTATAGAAAAAAAAAAAAAAGACTGCCATTATTATTTTGTATTTGCTATAGAGAAATGGCAACCTTTGAGCTAATTCTTACATGCTCTTCATCTGTGTACTTTTGTCCACTTGGATAAACCTAGCATGCATGGATTATTTCCCATCTCAACTGTTTGGATTAGAAGGTGTTTTCTGTTCATTTACTAGGCATAAATGAGTCAAAATCAGCAAGTGAGATAACAGACCAAATAAGGCAATATTAACCTCTGTTTTGCACTTCCTATACCTTGTCCAAATTGCTTTGACCTTTTAGTAATTTTTTTATGACAGGCTTTTTGACAACAGGATTTTTCAAATTAGGAAAAGGATAATAATTTTTTCCTTGTTTCATTATCCTATATAATGAATAATAGATTGTATTTCACAAGCCAGAACCCAGAAGATACTTCCTGCTAATTCTATAAGTATGTAATTAACATAAAACAGTGAGCTTTTGCCAAGTTATTATACAGTAACCATGAAGAAAACCAAATTTTGAAACAGTTTTTAATAATCATCCATATGACTGATGATGAAGTATCACAGAATCTATCAGGCAAAAGTAAAATGGTAGTGCATTTTGTTCTAAACTATTCAAAATCATACCCTCTGATTCTATGTCATTTTAGCCAGATGGCTTTCCATCAATATGATTTATTAGTGAAATGTTGCATATAACTTCCCACACATACTTGAAAATTATCTGCATTTTTAAAGAAAATGTTTTCATAGAAAATTCAGTATCCTGAGTTGGTAGGGAACCAAAAGGATCATATAGTCCAGCTCCTGTCTCTGCACAGGACAGCTCCAAAAATCATGTTATGTGCCTGAGAGTGTTGTCCAAGCACTTCTGAAGTCTGTCAGGATTGGTGCTGTGATCACTTCCTTGTGGAGCCCATTTCAGTGGCCAACCACTCTCTGACAAAGAACATTTTCCTAATATCTGACCTAAATATCCCCTGATACAACTTAAGATCATTCCCTCAGGTCCTGTCACTGGTCACCACAGAGAGAGAGCAGTGCCTGCCTCTTCCTCTTCCCCTCATGAGGAAGTTGTAACTGCAATGAGGTCTCCGCTCAGTCTCCTCTTCTCCAGGGTGAACAGACCAAGTGACCTCAGCCACTCCTCATATGGCTTCCCCTCAAGGCACTTCATGATCTTCATTGCCCTCTTTTGAACACACTCTAACAGCTTAATTTTTTTATATTGCAGTGCCCAAAAATACACACAGTATTCAAGGTGAGGCTGCACCAGTGCAGAGCACAGTGGGACAATCCCCCCCCTCAACCAGCTGGTGATGCTTTGCCTGATGCCCCCCAGGACACGTTTTACCCTCCTGGCTGCCAGGGCACTGCTGACTCAGATTCAACTCGTCATTGACCAGGACCCCCAGGTCCCTTTCTGCAGCACTGCTTTCCAGCATCTCATTCCCCAGTTTAAGGAAATCCGGGATTGCCCCATCCCAGAAGCACAATCCGTCACTTGTTTTTGTTAACCTTTATACAATTGATCATTGCCAAACACTCTAATCTAGGTCTCTCTAGAGTGAGGGAAACCTGGAAAGCATTTTACTTTCCTTTAAAAGTTCAGCATCTGTCTAACCATGTGTGCTCTCAGAGACAAGTGAAGTCTCTATTACTCTTCCTTCCTGGGGCAATTAGTGAGCATAGAGGGAATATGCCAAGAGGGAAAATAAAGAAATATTTGTGTAATCCTGACAGTACACTGTAAATCAACAAAATCACGTTGTTGGGATTGCATCAAAGAGAGTCCCAAACTACTTTTTTGATGCACTTAGCAGCTGTTTTTAAAAAATATCTTCTCCCTCCAGTAAATATTATTTTCACATTCCCTAACCTATCTCTTTCTTTACCAAGTTGAACTTTAACACATTTGCTTATGTGGTTTTCCTAAAGTGAAAGAAATAGCATGTGTTCAGATTGCACTTAAATATTTGTATTTGTTGTAAAGCCCCCATTCATTTGAGAAACAAAAACAAAATAATGTTTGCAAACAAAACTCATCATGTTACCTGTAGTCATGTATGCTATATGGCACACCTTTTCAATAACCTCTGCATGAATCAGTCTGCGTAGTTGCACATCAATTCACTTCTAGTTTTTGTGAAGCAAGATAGCATGCAGACACCCCCAAAATGCCAGGCCAAGGTTGAGAACACTAGACTTAAAAGAACATTAATCCTAACATCACTTCAAATACTGGGCCAGAGAAAGACATACGCCCTACTCTTCTCAAGGCTTTTATAATTTCTTCCCTCCCCCCTCTGTGGGGGGCCTTCAACGTGTCTGCAGACTTATCTTTTTCTCATACCAGGGACAGTTTCTCTGGAATGCAGGAGGAGAAAACATCTACATCTGTCTCTGGGGAAAGATGCCTCTCCTAGGCAGGAAAGCTTTTTTAAGCAAAACAAGCTCTGTTCTCCTTGCCATAATTCTTCTGGAAGGTCTTCTACCCTTACAGTTTCATATAATTTAAATGTTTGATTTCATGTCTCTTTTAAGTGAACATTTTATCCATATATCACTTAGGACAGTATTTGTTACCTTGCCAGCTTTATTCCTAAAAAATTCTCCAGGCCATTCGCTTGGATCCTGTCACTTGTCACCAGAGAGAAGAGATCACTACCTGCACCTCTACTTCCCCTCACAAGGAAATTGTAGACTGGTATGATGTCTCCCCTCTGTCTCCTCTTCTCCAGTCAAGTGATCTCAGCCACTCCTAGTATGGCTTTCCTTCTAGGCCCTTCACCATCTTTGTAGCCCTAACCCTGATCAGATCTGTGTCAACAGTTCAGAGAAGAACTAACAGGTTGAATTGTGGATCTGAGAGCCAAAATCCTTAGTAAACCTGTGGTTTAAACCTCTGGCACCCACACAGGCACTGGCTCATGTCTCCGTGTGGGAGACATGACTCTCCCAGTGGGACAGAGGAGAAAAATAGGAAAGAGCAAGACTGAGAAAATTTACAAATTTAAGTAAAGACAGGGATATGACTTGTCAAGCACTATTTTGGGCAGAACAGACTTGACTGTGGACATTTAGCTTCATTTATCTGTAATTAGCATAAATATTTAATTACTGATTTAGGTATTGGCAAACTGACATCCTGCCCCCTGACCAACATGGGCAGCATAGCCAGGTTGCTGCCCAGCTGTCATGTGTGGGGCTCTCAAATCACACTACTGCTGGTGAGTCAAGGGCCAGCACGGTTCTTACCTGCATTCAAAAGTAATTTGCACGATTGACTGCTGCTGTCAGACACCATGGACACCAAGTGTTCCTGACAGTGTGCCGAAGCCACAGCATCACTTACGATCCATGTTCGTTATCAGCAATTGGGTGAGTTTCCATATGGCACATTGCTGTTCATCTTACCTACTGCCTCAATAAACCTTTGTCAATAAGTTGTTGTCAGGCTACATTATTGTTCACACCGCAGAAACGGAGATGACAAACATTAAAAGCCCTTTCCCAGGCTCATTGAATTCCTCAACAGCCCCCCCTTTTTTCTTTTCACTTCATTATTTATTTCATTTCAGACACTGGTTCTGCTTTATCACCCCAAGTCACACTCAGTCCCTTCAGCGGGACAATGAATAATGTAGGAGGTCAGGGTCAGTACACTGAGGTTTCTCTCTGCTGCTCCTTGTTTCTCACCCTTTTCATATTCTCCAGCGGAGGCCTCCAGGGGCATGGTAGCTTCAGATGGGTAGTTACTCTGCCATGGAGTGCCTTATCTGACCTTGTTATTCTCTTATTTCCTCTGATGATCCTTTAGTTGTTCCCTCCTGCTCACTTTTCGCAATTTTTTTTACACTTTCTTACGTATGTTTTCACAAAGACACAATCATCTTTGCTGATGTGCTTAGCTGTGTTCTGTGGTGAGTCCAATGGAGCCAGCTGGGACTGGTTGTGTCCAGCACGGGGCAGACCCTTGTCTTTTCTCACAGAGGTCAACCCTGTAGACCACTGCTACCCAAATTTACTATTTACACCCAACACAACCTTTCAGCTTACAGGAATTGACTACAATGACTCTAAAAACAGAATTTAAAATTAAACTTGACAACTATAGAACCTGACCTCAATGGGAGGCCACAAACAGCAGAACAAATTATGAAAGAAACAATAATTAAATAAATTGAGATGAATGGAAAGTGGGTAAATCAAAGCAAGGTATTAGGAAAGATAGATTGTGTCAGACTGATACACTATTTTCTTTTAAAAAATGACATTTTTTAAAGACAAGAGAGTTGGGGTAGATCTAATCTATCTTGACTTTACAACACTTGATATGGTACCCCATGGGAAATCTGCACTGAAGGTGGTGGTTAGTGCATGCATTGAAAGCTGAATAAAGAATTATCATGTGATAGAGAGATTACTAGTAGAGTACTCAATGGTTTCATTTTGTGGCTAATCTTTAGTACCTTGCTTAGTGACAGTGGTGTAGCTGATGCTAATGGATTTTTATGATGACAGAAAGTCTTGAAATGTATAAAGCAATAGGAGCACCTGAATGTCTCCTGGGAAGAATAGGACAAACTTGAAAAAAAGAAACAATAAAAATGATGACATGATGTGAAATCCACTTCCACTTGGAGAATTAAAACCCCCTCTCTGCTAACAGGTAAAGATCTACCAGCTGGAAGACAAAGTGCGCAAAGGATTTGCTTATATTTATCAATAACAGGGTGATTTTAAATCCCCATCAGGAGATGCAAAAACATTATCTTGAGGGGTATCAGGCAAAATATTTGGGGTAAAATCAATATAAAATCATCTCAAGAAGTCTAAAAACATATGTGAAAGAGATGAGACTTAAAGGGACAAACAAAGACATAAACCAAGTCTGAACAGAAGGTGTGAAGCATAATGGTGTGTGAAATAAATTATGAAATGCAAGAGGAAAGTACTCATTTTTTTCATCTATTTTTCTTTTAATGAATGAGCTATAAAACAAATATAAATGAGTCCATGAAAGCTCCCTTGTTTCCAAATTAATAAATCAAATTATTTTAACATACTTAACTTGTACAAAATTAAATCAAATTGCAAACAATGAGTTTGTAATCAGTATCTCATGTGAGAATCAACCTATTCATGATACATTATTTGAAGAGCTATTGTATAGCAGATGACAGAGAATGAAACGGGAATTTTATTGAAAATAATTTAATTAACCAATAAGAATCTCTACAATCAATCACACTGTAACTAAATAATTTTGTAACGTTCAGAAAGGTAACTGTCAAATTATTTATTTTGTTTACAATTGGTGGAAAAAAGTCCTTATATATTTCTTGCTTTCTCTAGGGGTATCATAACTAATTTTTAAACAAGCAGTTTGACTTACAGTATAACTCAAGAAAGTTTTTATAGTAATTACATCTTTTTGTAATGTAACCCTTTTTTTTCTTCTTCTTTTCACATCTTCATCATTAAAACTCTTAGAAAAGACAGTAACTTTCTCTAAGAAAATTGTCTGTTTTGACAATTAATGAGAATTTGTATAGTGGACTTCAATTTTTTTTTTTTTCTAATGAACCAAAGAACATTCTTGAAAAAAAGTTGTGCAAGTAGTATATCTATCACATAGACCACAGGTTTATCAGATAAATATATAAAACGATATCACAAAACCACCTGTTCTTGATTGTAAAACTTGCTTTTAAAGTGCCATGTTAAAAAGAAAGAGAATTAAATTAAAACTTCAATTTTAGTCTAGCTTTTCATTGTCACCTTGAAGTTAAGCCATGACAGGAAGTTTCATATGTTTGTAAAGGAAGTAAATATGTTTGGTCTGTTTTTACATCTTTATATATAATATTTCAGCTGTGAGTGATCTCACTGCTTTTACACATTTGAAAAATATCTAATGACATTAAATTTAGCATATTTGTCTCAGCCTCCATCTAGTTTACAGAAGATTCCTCTCTTTTGTAGTATTTATATCGTGTTGTCCAGCCCCTTGCAGATGTCTCAGATGCCTTATGACATCTCAATAAGAACAGGTCTTTATTGTTTAGACAGGTGAGTACTATCCATGATGTTTTTCAAGGTTTTTGTCTTAGACCAGTTCTGAGACCAACAACAAATGAAGGTATAAAACAAGGCTACACTGAAGTGAGTTTAAATGGATTATAACTGAATACATCAAGCATCAGTGTTGTTGTGCATACACTCTCTGTGACCAGCAGGTCTGAAGATTTTGGACTTATGCAAGTGTACATTGGATATGAATACATGTTGTAGAGTTTCTTTCAAGCTGCAGGGCTGAGACATGTATTGTAGCAGCTTATGCCTAGAATTGCCTTGTTTTTTCTCAAAAACTCTTTAATTGTAGAGTAAACACTTCAGATGTCAAAGTCCTGCTGTTAAGAATCCTGCAACTCTGAAATGAAATTACAAATGCTGCTTGGGTGACAATGATTAATTCTGTGTGATTTTTCTTTTGAGGTCTATGCGTATGACTGAAGTGGAAATATCGCAACTGAAATACCTGGTAAGAGTCTGTGTTTGGTTTTCCTGTATGAAATTCCATGTTCTTTGTTCAAATATCTTTTAGAATATGGGTTTTTCTTTTTCAATCTTTCATCTTTGTTGGATATGATAAACAAAATTAAATAATCTGATTTAAATTTTATAATATTTATCAGTGTGACCCTTTGACATGCAGCCAATTATATTAGATTGACTGCATACGGTTTACAGTTCCTCTTTTTAATCTGGATTTTGTATTTTGTAACTCCTCTGCATTCCAATGATGTCTGTCTGGGGGTGAAAGTCTTTAAGGCAGAGCTTCAGTTGGTTTTTGATGCGAATTTGTTCTGTTTAGGCATCTATCCTTTCATTTGGATCTCACAAAACAGCTTGATTAATGGCACTTTATAAAATGATAGGCCTGCATTAATGTGTTAGAAAGAGAAGAAACAATTATGAAAATATGTTCCCTAAAAAGGACAGTGAATGAAAGTATCAAATCCTGTCATGACAAGCAGAGATATGAAACAATAGTAAACAAGAATTAACTTCAAATATGCAGCAACAGCAATTAAAAAAAAAAAAAGGTAACTCCAGAGTGCAGCACTAATGGATATCCATTGATACTTACCATATTTATTCAAACAGAGGTTTGAATAGAATAATGAATTTTTTGCCAGAATAATACTAATTTTGTTTCAGGAGAAAAAAGCTTTGAGCAAAGTGCCAATTAGCAGTCTGTCTTTGCTTACAAAATGCAAACCCTGCCTTTGACAGATTCTAAAGTATCTTTCACCCATGTATACTTTAGATTGCAGAAGAAAGGGGCTTTTTCTCTGTTTATCGCATGTAAAAAATTAAATTAATTGATACTATAGGTAAAAAAAGTGAAAATTATTTATTTTTTTCTTTAATTACTTTATAATTTTAAAATCATCCATCCTACAATACTGTAGAAATATGGAATAATCAAATATCATCAAGAAAAATATGCTTACATTTTGATTTTTTTTCCCTGTGGTCTATGCCCTTGGACAAAGAACAATAAAGCAGAAGTGTCATAGAAACAAGTAAGTGGATGTCTTGTGCAGAGCACCGTTGGGAAATGTCTGATCAACACAGGTAGATGGCTAGGCTATCCTAGAATTTTCTATGCAGGTAACAAAAAAAAAAGAGAAAAGATTAGATGGGTGTATGGAGTGAGAAACTAATTTGACCTTTGATTAAATGATCTCACTTTTCTGGGACCATCACCTATCTCTCAATTATATTCTACTAAGAAAAAAATAAATTTGGTCATTATTTTAACTGACATGAAAGGGCAGAATACAGGAGTTTCAGCTTTCACTGGTTCCTGCAGACAGTGAAATGGGAAAATGAGTGGCCCCTACAATTTGCAGCCTCTTACTTATTACAGGCTGTGACTGCTGCAAGCACAGAGGGTATAATCAGCTTGTCAAGAGTCTGCTGCTGAGAATGCCAACATATGATCACTTCTATTGCTTCAGAAGACTTCTTAGGAAACTGTGGCACTGCATTTGCATTTAAAAAGACATGTTGTACAATTGCAAAGAGAGTTTATTTCAAAAAATACTGTAAAATAGTCCTTAAAATGATTAATTCATTCTTTCCCATGAATACCATATAAAGAGACATAAAAGTTAATATGGTTGTATTGAAATGCTAGGTCAAAATCATTAGACTAGTAGCTATTTGTAGGGGATAAAAGCCCATTCACTTGGTGAATGTCATTTCTTGGACAGGGGATGGTTGGTACTGTATTTACAAAGTAATAAAACTCAAATGAATCAAAACTTGTATATGTTAAGTATTTTAGAACTTCAGAATGTATAGCATTGCAACAATTGTTAGTAGCTCAAAATTGAACTCTGGCTCTCTGGTAGGAATAAAACTTCTTAAACTCACAAAGATCTGTTTCATGGAGATGAATGCTAAACACCAGCTCCCTACAAAGTAGAAACCTTGCCAATCAAAAGAAAAATAAGGCAAAAGGAGTTTTGTCAGATCCTAAGGTCTATAAAGAGGCAGATTAAATGTTTTAGACAAAAAGTCCAATAGCAACCATTTGTAAGGAAATAAAGAGAGGCAGCTTTAGAAGTCACTGAAGCTCCACGGATTTGAACCCAGCACAATATTGGGATTCAACACATGCATAAAGTCAGTTAAAATATTGTGGGCAAGTGGAAAATAGGGCTAAAGCTCAGTTAAGTAGCAGGTGTATGCAAACTGCACAAACTTTCTGGAGCCATATAGATATGTATAGATATACACATAAGCAAAGAAGAGCACTGAGGGGTTAAAAGATATATGAAGGGAATTAGATTTCTGAAATAGGATGCTAATCCCTTTTAGCTTCAGCTGCTATATCAAGATTAGAAAAGGGGATAAAAAGCCTTAATAAGGACAAACATTGTGAAAACTAAAGTATGTAATCAAATATTAAAGCATGCACCATTAACATGCCTGACCTAAACCGTTCAAATATGAAAGCTAAGAGTAAGTGAATTATAAGCACATTATCAAAGAAAATGCCAGATGTTGTATTTCTTGAAGAAAACTATTAAACCAGAATATAGGCTGGTGAGCAATTAGCTTGTGCAGGTATTATTTTTCAGTGATTAAATTAAGAGGAAAAAAAAAGATAAAAGAAAAGATAAAGATTTAATTTGATACCAAAGAAGCAGAAATTTATTAATGAAAGAGATAAAATTAGATACAGATAAATTCTTTATAGTAGTAAGGAAAAAAAAAACTGTGTCAATCTAGTCCCCTTATTTCAGGGGGGTAATTTTTTTTAGATTAATTTTGATTTAACATTATAGGTGTTGCAGTTGGGAAAAATCATACATTTAAGAGTTATCAACAACAAATGACATTCCCTATGAGAGGATGCACTTAGAAATATATATATTTAAATTGAGGCTGAAAAGGATATCATGATCCCATAGGCTCAAACTCCAAGGCAAAAATAAATAAAACTTAAGAATACCTGAAGTCCTTGTGATCTTGTCAAAGATACTATCTTTCTTTTCTAGCCTTAGAAATCTATGTGTCAAGTTCTGTTAAATCTTGATTTCCTTCACTTCAGAACTATTTTAGACTAAAGTTAGGTTTCAGAATATCTAAATAGGTATCTAAAAGAAGATGTTGCAGTGCAGAGAAACAGGTAACTAAGCAGGGCCAGGAGAATGAGAAGGTTCAGGCAGACCAAGTTTGCCATGCTCAGGTTCAGTCTGGCATAGAAAGGCAATCAAAGATAGAAATTGAGGAACATCATTATAAAGGAAATAAATACTGGAAGCAGAAAAGGTATCTAGAGCAAAAACAAAACCCCATTGGATTGAGCATTATGTCATGCTGCACTGCTATGTAGCTTTCAGACACAGCTACCTTGTTTGAGAAGTCCTGTGCATGTTTGCAGCCATTTGTGGGGATGCCTGTAAAGCATTAGAGGCAAATAACTTTTGTATAATATTTGGAATTGCATAGAGCAATTCCGATCACAAGCAATACAGATCACTTCCCTATCCTTAACTTCTGATTCTAGGCAAAGCTGAATGGTTCATTTCACACTACTGTCAGTGCTTCCAGCTCTTGAACTTAGGCTGACGTGTTCATCCTATCAGGATCCAGGGTAGAGGCCCCTTTGAGGTTAAGGGACTGGTTAAATAGGCTTCAGAATCTTTCAGATAAGCCTGGAAGCCATTTTTCCATACGACAGGGTACTGCTAAAACTGATACTCCATAGAGAAAGACAAACAAGCATTCTTCCTCGTAATTTAAATGTTTTCATCCTTATACTTCATTCAAGACTTTCTTAACATTAATTTACAAAATTATCTTAGGTTCTATCTGATTTCTTCCATTTAACATGAGCTATTATGAATTCAGGAACGAAAGACCAGAGAAATCATAAGAAGGCTCTTTCCAACAGTCTATTAGAGCTCTCAGTTAGAACCATTAGTTGCTCTGATTTCAGTTTCTAGGACAGTTTTGAATTAGACAGTCATTGAATAAGAGATTCAAACCTGCGTCTCTCTCATGAGATGATTTGGTTCGCAATATGGTTTAGTTCTCATGGTGGTATTAGATCCAAGGTTGGACTTGAAGATCTTGAAGGTGTTTTCCAACCTTAATGATTCTACAATTCTGTGAAAGGGCTAACCTTTGCTCAATACAAATGCTTTACTACTCCCTCACTGTTGCTTTAGTACTGCTTTAGGTAAACAGTAACTCAATTCTCATAGTGTTTGCATTTGTACATACTTGGTTTCATTGTCTTGGTTGAAAGGAATAATGCACCTTTCTCTGCTGTAGAAGGGATAGAACTGAGGCTTATAAATATTTGAGCCAAGTGTGAGGAAGAAGGAAAATAAAGTAAAACTAATAATCTCCTTTCCTATACATTAAGGGGAAAAAAAGACAAACCCACAACCTCAAACAAAGTAACAAAAAACCAACAGATAAAATAGGAAAATAAAATGCTACAAATTAGAAAAATTATCTCCATGATTAAAAATATTTAGGCACAATTATATAATGAGTCTCATATACCCACATTGACATGAGAATGATTTATACAGCAGGTGAGATTCATTTACTCAGATATAGGCATCTGGTGCATTTATTGGCTCTCTTAAGGTATCCAAGCCAGCCCCATGAGGCTAGCAGCTATGACACAGGATCTACGAGAGATCTTAAACTTTCTGACACGGCAACTGGAAGCAAAATGCATATGCAATATCTCAGATTACATTAAGGGTCTATTTTTAAGCAACTGAACTCTTTCCAGAGAGGCAATAGAAGAGAATCATAGGAGAAATTGATCATGTTAAGCACCAGTGACCAAAATTTGTCACATAAAGAAAGAGTTTAAGAAAAAGCTATGCAGCTAAATAAAAAGATTGAGTGGTCATTATTACAGAAGACTCGTTTAAAAAGTCAAAATAGTATCTAAATAAACAAACATGGAAGTTTGGCAGATGACAGCACAACACAAAGTCAGAAAGTTTTTGGGGAACAGCTGTAGAACAGGCTGTAAAAATGATACTAAATCTTTTTTGAAGAAAATAGAATATGATAAGTCGATTGGTAACCAGTGTTCTCAGAATCTATTAGGACACAGTTCAAAAGGCAAAAAGGTTTTTTTTTTTTGCACTTGTGCCCACCCTTCAGAAAATGGAAGAGTTTCCCATGTTGTAATTCTTTTGAGGGTTGTGTTTCAGGATCTGTTGCAAATGACATTTTTGTAGATCTTATGCAACAACAGAATGAAGACTAATGGATCATGCTAGAAACCTAAGAAAATCAAGGAAGGTAGAGCTGAGCAACCAGCTGTACAATATAGCTGATTTCAAATCAGTAATTCTAACAGATGATTGGGAAGTGGAAGAAAAGACTCAATTTTTAAATATTGAAGGGGTCATTCAGGGGAAAACACAACACTAAACAAAATATTCATGAAAAGAAAGTTTGTGCAAATTACTCTGAAAAAAATCCAATAGATACTATGAAGGTTCACTAAAGGAGTCAGTAAACAAAAAACGTTGAAACAATTTCTCTTCTTTTCAAAATCATTCAGTAATTTTATCTAGAGGAGCCCTCAAAAAGTTTCATCATAAATATGCAAAGAAATAAAGGATGTGCAATAAGAGGCAAGTTTCTAACATGGAAAAGTACCCGTTCAATAAGAAGAAAACCAGAACCTGAATAAAATTTCATTTCTGTCAGGAAGAAAGAGATCACCAGAATTCCCTCAGGAATCCATGCTGTGTACTATTCAACATGCTTATAAATGATGTGACATTGAAGTTGTTTTTTTCTCACTCTATTTATTTAAAAGTAAGGAGATCCTGCATACACTGAAAATAATTGTAATATTTCAATACTGAGTACAAAGCAATGGCTTATTATTTTGTTTGTATAGGCAGATCTCACCTCTTAATTTAGATCAGAATGCATTTTTATGATTCTTATGAAAAGAATAGACCCAGTTTTTCCCTAGAGAATATGTATTAATTAAAAGGCTTCATATATAAAATAAATACCTACATAATGCACATCTCTCTTTTCTGCCGCTAAATGCATATGCAGTCCAGAAGACATGGGAAGGCTTAGCAATATATCAGATTTTAATCTTACTTTTACTAAATTTGCAGTACTTCTGCAAAGTTATGAATGGGGAATTGGTATTACCACAATGACTAAAATGGTTCTCAATTACTAAGGACACTTTTGGGATAGTAACATGATCGCCCTAATGTTGCACAAAAATTACATTTAATTTAAAAATAAATTAGATGTAGCAATTCTATTTTTTTTACTCAGAATATTTAAATCAGCAGAAGTTTCATATAAAGGTTTCGTAAGAATGTTTCAGATACAGAATTTAATAAAAAGAAGAAATATTTTCTTCCCTTATCCCCAACATCCATCAAAAATTATTCAGAATTTCAGCTGGGGTTATCTAATCCAATATGCCACGTGTGGGAAGGGAGAATGTATGTGATCACCAGTTATCTTTTATAAAATTATGGAAATTATAACTATCAGAGAACATATGGGACTATTAATATACCAGTTTGAAATTAATTGCAATGAAAACATCATAACAAATCTATGTAGCAAGTGTAAGTTTCAAGAGTGTTAACTCCAATTATGAGAAAGAGTGTCTCAGAGGGCCTGTTGTTTACATGGTTTAACTGACTTCAGCTGTTACATCTAGAGGGTAAGGTAGACTTTACAGAGAAGTTATGGCCCATCTTATGGGACAGTATGGACAACTTTAGCTGAATGCAAAGGTACTTTAGAGTAGGTTGTAAATAATTTAAAATTATAAAATGAATATCTGTTATCTAGTACACACTCAATGTGGCATTTAATGAGATATTAGGGATTTCGTGAGATTTTACGTTAAGCACCAGTGTGATCAGAACTCCCAATAATACACTCCACTCCTTAGAGTACACCTAACAAGTCTCTGCTGTCCATGAAAGTATTAGTCAGCAGGAGCAGGGACTGCATCGTCCCCATGTGCTGCAGCTTTGCCAGGACCCAGCTCTATCATCAGTGGTAACACTGATAGCTTGACTCGAAGATCGTGAAAGTGATCTTGAAAGTGATGGATCATTGAACCTTTACTGTTTAATAACACCCTGGAAGAAGAAAGTCCTTGATGTATCTTGCTGATTTGCATCTCTCAGGAGATTATGTTTATTACTTGATCTTGTAACGTACTTTTCATCTGCAAACAGCAAGTAGGGGTGAAAGAGGAGCCTGAAGCTGCTTGAGACTGTTCTAACGAGTGAAGCATCCTTGAACTGACTTTCAGAAAAGACATTAATTGCAGAAAGGTCTCATAATAATTATAGTATCTTGAAACATGCACGTTATCTTGGCTGTAAAATGAGGCCTACACAATCAAATTATTACAGGCACAATATTAAACTGCTTCCTTTTTTTTTTTTTTTTTGTGGCTTGCTCCCACTATTATCATGTTCTCATTAGTCAAGTAAAAGTATTTCATTTCTACAGATTTTATAGTAGATGAGGTTTATATCATACTTGAGGGGCTGCAAGACTAATAACACACCTCTTCAAAACGTGCAGTGAAGCAGCAACACTTTAAGTACCCCATACATGCATTTCTGCATTTTGCAAATAACATAAAATCAAATAAACTTCTAAAGATGTAACAAATTTTCAGAGCTTCTTATCCCACAAAGAAAAATTTATATAGTATTAGATGTGATCTTAGTTTTTTTTCTTTTTTTTTTCCTGTTTCTTTTCTTTTTTTTTCATCCTCAAGGGTAAGGCAGAAAACTTTGTATTAGCTGATTGGCTGCTATAAGTAGATTGTATGGGTAGTCTATAGCAGCACAGAACTGTTATGAACTTTCAGAGAAAAAATTCATATTGAGTAAAGGATTCATCATGATAATGTCTGGGATAACATACAATATATTTATGGCTAGGTCAGATCACTACTATAAATTCATGCTGGTTATTTCCATGTCAGAAATAGGTTAAAATGGAATTTTTTTCCCCAAAATACCTGCCATACATAAAAAGGACTTTAAAATATTTTTTCTCCCAGAAGGTAGTAGTGAAAGCAGAACAAGTTTACCAACTGCAATTTATTCCATTGTTCCTCTGTGCTTTTTCTCCCAGGATAGCTGCTTATGGTACATTGAACTCTACTCTTTCCCAGCTGTACATCACTTATGCTTAATCATTCTGCTTCTATCAGAACTTTTAAAAAGTCTAGAAGATATTAAAGATAGCTTTTTACCTCCTGTTAGGTCTTACAAATCAGGTTCATTCCTGTAATCACAAATACATTTTGCTTATAAAAATCTCTTCTACCGTGGTGGAAAGTTGTAAAACTACACTAATAATTCTTTGCATTGACAGCATTTTTTGATGCTGCCACAATTTTTTAAAGGCCTATTTAATGCAAAATTTCTGAGAAAAACAATTACCCTTTAAATCAGTTTTATTTACAATATAATGACCTTTGAAAAAAAAAATAGCTCTAAGCATAATTTTGTGATATGTTCAATCTACCAATTTTGAATGAACAATTTCGATCTACAGACTTGTAAAAAAAAGTGAATCTGCTAATAATGGTCAATGTTATGCCTAATGTCATCTACTCTTAATTTACATTTCTGCTAAACCAGAGTTACTGCTATTTAGTTCTTCTCTTATCAACTAGTCAATAAAATGGTCTTGTGTTTGTTCTACTAAAATATAGTGCATACCTTTATAGACAGTATTTCACCTGAATTAATTCTGGACATGATGAAACCAAGAACAAAACAATGTATGCGATACAATTTATCCACCTCTTCTTGTCAGCTGCTTTGTTTTTTTTCAAGCCGAGAACTTATGGTCGAAGATCAGGGGAGAGACCAAGGTGTAACATTGTGGTAGGCATCCTCTCTTATTATGTAGCCAAGAAAGGAAGGTAGAACAAGACATCTTCAGAAAACTGGAAGAAATCTCATTAACACAGTCCCTGGTTGCCATCAGGAACTTTCTGTTGAGAGGGTGGTACCACTGGCTGCAAGAAATCCAGAAGGTTTTTGGTCTGTGTTCAAGAGAATTTCTTGACATACATGACCAATAACTAGCAGAAGCAGTCCGGACCTGTTGTTTAATGTTAAAGAAGAATTGGCCAACGTTATGGAGGTGATGGCAGCCAGGGCTACAACAAAAAAAAAAGACTATGAATTTAAGGTCTGGAGAAGGGGACAAGATCATGAGCAGTACCAGCCCCCAGAACAGAGGAGCAGAGTCTGTTTGTTTCTGAGTTCTGTTTTGAAGGGTGAAGAGAGATAGTTAATAAGTAAAATATCCTCAAAGCAAAAGAATAATCCATTCTGATATGCCAAATATCATGGGACTAGCTGTGCCTGATAGCTGTCTCTGGTGAAATTAATTGCTTGGTGGATGAAGACCAATGATGTTGTTTGCCTTGACTTTAACAGGGCTTTTAACATTGTCTTCCATGGTATCTTTATAGTAAAACTGGTGAGGTATGGTTTGGACGGGTGGGCTAAATGAACTTATGTCTGAACTCAGAGGCAATCTAGAACCAGTTCATGCAAACTGAATTGGCTGATTGCAGCTGCTAATGATCTATAAAAGGAAAGTCAATTTACCCCTTGATAGAGATTACTGTACCAAATGTAGCAAAAAGCTAAGTGAAATGTGAAACGTTTGCTGTTCAGTGGGGAAAGATACTATTAGTGTGTCCAGTTTTTTTTTGGGGGGTAAAGAAAATAGGTCTGTCTTCTTCTGTTAATTTTTTAATTAGATACGCAGAAAAACAATTTCCAGTTTTGTTTTTTGGCTGTTTGATAATGCAAACGTTATACGTGAGTTTATTATTTTGTATGCAATTTCACAGTTCCTTTCATCTGTATTTACCACCTCTTAGCTCAATGAACTATTTAAATTATGAAAAATTGTAGCTACTATGGTTGGCATACTGTCAGACTAAATAATTTATTAAAGTACCTTGATATTCCTACACACCTTGATTGGTCTGCCTTATATTTGTAACTTCACTTCTGCATAATGTGATTTTTAGCACTAGAGGGTCTTGGATTTTCACTGAAGTTAATTAATGAAAAATATGCTCCATGTTTCTCTCTTTTCACATTATCTGCACACAGATTTTTTTGTTTGTTTGTTTTGTTGTTTGTTTTTTGTTTTTGGTTTGTTGTTTGCTTGTGATTTTTTTTTTTTAGTGTGGAAACCTTGTATTGACCAGAGTTGTGAGGCTTATGTGTTCAGAATACTTTTTCCAGAGCACCATAAAATATACTGAAAGAATTTTTAATATTTAAAGTTAAGGGCTTTTTTAACACAATAAATAAAAGCTATATTTTTCAAGTAAATAAACTCAGAGTAGGATGGTAAAAATAGATATTTTTTTGAAATAGTTTTCTCTCTCACTCATCGTGCCAGTCTGTTGAGTTCCATCTTATTCTTTGCTGCTCATAGAGTGTCTATATCTTCTTATGTTCTTTCATGTTTTGACTCTTAGGTGACTTCAGTTCCTTGTTTTTAGCGTGTAATTAATAGCAACGAACTTGTAATCTCACTACATTTCTGCCTCCCCTCCTTCCCTTCATTCTATGTCTCTGTCTTCCTTTTTTTTCTCTATTTCACTTACAAACAATAAGGAAAGTTATGGCTCATAGTTAGCTTATTTCATAACTAATTGCAGAGTCATACTGCAATGCTAGAGAGAAAATAAATATTGCAAGATTCATACATTTGTACTACATAAAGCTCTGTATCTTAGTGAGTACTTGGTTGTTGTGAAAGCCCTGAAATACTGTGTTTGTTCTTGAATGAGTTTGGGTACTTTATATAACAAATATGTAATGTCAACCTACTCTGTATAACACTTCTCTATGTATAATTCCATGAATAAAGTTTGCATTGTTTTAACTCCTCTCCTCCTCTTTCAAAATACATTAAATTGGGATATGCTTCGCACTGTCAACAAATAAAACTTACCAGCATAGTACATTGGAGACAATCTTATTCTTTTCTCAGCCCTCATTGCCATTTTTACATCAATAGAAATGTTCCTGCATTGGCTTTTTTGTGACCTCAGGCTGAAATAAGGGAACAATTTAGTGATAAACTATGATATTTTAATTCCTTTCCCTTTAAAATTGTCTTGGTTTACTGACCGTAACTTTAGAATATCCTCTACATTATTTTAATGAACTACTTCATTTGCCATGATGATGTTATCCAGCACATTTATAGGCTCTACTTCTACAACTGATTAATAAGTATGTGTTTGTTAGGTGCTAACTATGCTTACCAAGTGCTGAGTATTTTTCTTACTATTTGAAAGGTGTTGCTAATTTATGTATATCATGGCCCTCCATGGCCATGAGTTAGCAGATATGTCTCTTTCCTGGTGTGTCCCTGTTTTGACTTAAAATCTTATGCCACAAAACTTGCACAGTGCTCATCAAATTATGTTCATTAAAATCAAATTATTATGACCTTCATATGCATAGAATAAGTAAAGAACCTAGGAATCATTTCACCACAGCTAGAATCTGACTATAATAGAGTTGACTGTCTGAGGTCATTACTGACACTGCTTAGTCAGTTTTCATATCTGCTTTTTTAGAGACGAGGACCTTTTTTTTTTTTAGAGAGATTTTAATAATCAGAATGAAAAATTCCTCCTCCCCTGTAGTGGTTTAACCCCAGTCAGGAAACAAGTACCACGCAGCTGCTCACTCACTCCACCACCAGTAGAATCGAGGAGAGAATCAGAAGGGTAAAAGCTGGAAAACTCATGGGTTGAGATAACAGCTTATAGGCAAAACAAAAAGCACACATACAAGTGAAGCAAACCAAGGAATAATTCACTGCTTCCCGTGGGCAGACAGGTGTCAGCCATCTCCAGGACAGCAGGGCCCCCTCAAGCATAATGGTTAGATGGGAAGACATCCCCTCCCTTCCTCTTTCTTCCCTTCTTTATATACTGAGAATGATGTCATTTGGTCTGGAATATCCCTTTGGTCAGTTTTCCTCACTAGTGGTCTAGTAACTGTGGTGGTGTTGGATCAAGGGTTGGACTTGATGATCTCAGAGGTCCTTTCCAACCCGTCTGATTCTATGATTCTAAGATTCTATAAAGCTCACATTACTAGACAATCATGTTAGAAACTGTAGAGGGGTGGGTCATCACAGAAACACCATCTTCTCTAATTTTGTTTTGACAAATGCTCTCAGTGTGAGGTGTTCTTTTAAGACTTCTAGCAAATTGAATCTTTCAAAAGAGAGGGAAATGGGGACTCTCAACATAAAATTCAAATTGCTTAACATCTTATGTGTAGGTTTTAGACATCTCACTTAAAATAATCAATATAAATATATAAGAATTTCCAGTGCATGATGTGAGAAGACTAGTTTGAATGTTAACAGCTACCTTGTAGAACTCAAAAACTGGGTAAGATGAATGGCATTCTATTTCTTGCTCATACCAGCAGTAGCTGTTTACATGATTAACACCCGTTCTTCTTCAGGACACATGTACATGTGGGACTACTGACTTTTGTTTACATAGGCTTTATAGGGACATTAATTCTTAGACTGCTCTTCTGAATTTAGACATTAAGTTCTGCTTTAGTAGTCTGTGTGATTTTCCGTATCTCTCCAATAGTTTCTTTGATTCATCTTCGGAAAGAAGTTTTTTTTTTTCCTTGAAATGATCACATCCTTCATGGCTATAATAACCTTTTGAGCAGAGAAACTAACAGTGATTGAAGAAACACTGGGAATAGAGGACTATAAAAATATATTGTTTTCTGAAATGTCTGAGGATTCTGTTCCATTTTGAATAAAACAGACTCAAATTCACCAGGATATTTCTCCCCTCCAGCTGGGATCTTGCTCCAGATCTATGTGTATTTAATTACTGCACACAGAAAGGAAATCCTTGGGAGAAAACTCTGTCCCAGATTAGTCAAATGTCATGTGACTGCTACATCTTCCTGAAATGTAGAAATTGCGTACTGTAGTCACCTCAGAAGAGGCGGGATTTTTGACTTCTTTCTCCAGAATCAATCATTTGTAAAACAGAAACACCATTTCCATTCACTAGTTCTGTGTCCTCAGATATCTTGTTAAACATGATTTATTAACATGATCCAATAATGTCTCTCAGGTATGGTAGACACAGGAATGCTTATTTTGCAAAACATACCTGTTTATTTTTGTGACTGAATTAGTGAAATTTTTGATGTTGCTACTGCTTGTCTTCTTCTGCAGATACAGAGGCTACTTTTGTTGACACTTCAGAAATTTTGTTAATTTTTCTTAGGGGAAAAAATAATTATAATTGAAACTTAGATTCTATTGACTCCTTCCATATCCAAAGTTAGAAAATACTCTTTTTAAAGAGTTTGGGTTTTCTGTTGTGGGGTTTTTTTTGAGTTTTATTTTATTTTATTTTTAAATTTCAATGTATTTTAAAGATATTTCTCTCTCTCTATATATATATATATGTAATTTTTAGTGGACTGTGTAATTACACTGAATTTTAACCAATAATGAAAATAATTTCTTAGTAACAAGAAAATTATTTATCAACTACAAAAGTTTACACTGAGGTTTTAATTTCATTTAGGAGAAAATCAACTAATATTTTAAGATATTGCTATAATTTATGAACATTTGTTGGAGTGTTAATTCCAGACCAGATTACCAAAATTATTTGATACTTGTATTTGCCACTAGTAAACTCTTATACTGGTATCCCAATAATTGCAGATTATTCTGCTAACAGTGACACTGCATCACAATGTAACATGGATTTCTGAAAACATTCTGTCACCTAAATCATTGGATTCAGATGTTCTCCCAATCCACAGAAGTAGAATAATTTAAAATTCAATCAATATAGAGATGATCAGTGCCAGAAAACCCATCTCCCAAGTGAGTGACAAAACTGCCCAGTGAAATCTTTTTTTCATTCATAGGTTTTCTGCCTTGTAATTGCCAAGTTCTTTGCATAATGGAATGAATGGAAGGATACATTATTCACAGTATCACAGAACTGTTAAGATCGGAAAAGACTTCTAAGATCATCGATTCCAACTGTTAACCTAGCACCACCATGTTCATCACTACACTATGTCCCCAGTTGCCACATCCAAACACCTTTTGAATGCTTCCAGGGATGGTGATTACATCACTTCCCCTAGCAGCCTGTACCAATGCCTGACCACCCTTTCAATGAAAAATTTTTTCCTAATATCCAATTTAAACCTTCCCTGGTGCAAATGGGAGTAGTTTTCTTCTGGTCCTGTCACTCGTTAACTGGGAGAAAAGACTAACCATCATGTTAATAAAACCTAATTACCGGTAGTTGCAGATTGTGTCTTGGGCACACACACACACACAAACACACATCCTTCCTGGGGCCTCATTTTCTCCAGGCCAAACAACCGCAGTTCCCTCAGCTGCTTCAGAACCCTCACCAGCTTTGTTCCCCTTCTCTGAACAGGCCCAAGCATCTCAATGTGTTTCTTTCAGTGAGGAGCCCAGAAATGGACACAGGATTTGAGTTTCAGCCTTACCAGTGCTGAGTACAGGGGGATGCTCACTACCCTGGTCCTGCTGGCTACGCTATTGCTGATACAAACTACATGCAAATACAGGAGACTGGAACTCTTCTGCTAGGAGCTATTGCTACTTTATCAATGGAGGCTAGGAAACAGGTATTTTATTTCTATTTATAAATACACCGTGTATGGAAAATACAAGTTATGAATAAATTACAGGAGAGTCTTTAACTCTTAATGTGGTGAGAATACAATCATAGCCACAAGATGAATAAGTCTAAAAACTTTTAAGGCTATGATCCATAATTGTGTGATAATCAATTTCTGAATTTATATAGTAGGAAAATGGTTTAAGTAAATGGGAAAACACTTTGCTGTCTTTGCTACTAAAAATGAAAATTTTCACTTCGTGGTTAATGAACTGATAATGTTTAAGTAGACTTTGTCCTTATTTAATGTAGTTCCTGTTTGATAAATCATATTCTCTCATATAAGAACTGTCAGAATCTGGCATCAGAACAGAAATTTCTTCCACAATATAGCATTACATATCTTTATTTAATTAAGTACTGCTTACCTGTTGCTATTAAACTCTAATATTTAACCCAGCAACATGGTTTCGCTTTAGAAACAGTCTGGGTAAGAAACTGAACTTATATTCTACACAACCTTAAGTAACTGGCAATTTATGTACTAGATAAATAACAATATCTTCTAACTGGTTGAAGATGAAGACTATTTAGGGAGAGTATGTATGCATCTTCTCTCATTTGTTTATTCTTTGAATTCTGATCAATGTACAATTTATGTTATCTCCTAACTGAACTAGTGGGATTAACCTGAAACAACACCACAAAACTAAATGGAAGTTTATATCTTAACTTATGAAATATGAAGCAAAGGTTACCCTTTATATGATAGAATGAAGAAGACAGGAGTGATAGTCATAGAATAAGCAATATCACTGCACCCATGACACCTACACAGCCAGGGAAGTTCCAAAGTAATAACAGATTCCTGGTTCTCCAGCTAAGATCTATGCAGGAAAATTAATAAGAAAATGCCTTCATTTCATCATGATGGCATTTGGGAGTTTTAGAACCCTCTAGTCCATTAGTCAGTTTTGTTAATGACTGTGCTCATCCTTTTAATCATGTGAAACACATTGACTGAGTTTCATTTAGTTCAAAGTGCCTTTCAGAGGCCTGAAAAGAAACTGAGTGGTGAGAAACTTTACCTCTCCTCACTGCAACACATTCACTAACATATTTTAGTAACATGTATCTAGCTTCACTTTCGTTTATACAAAGATACAGTATATCCATAGTCTGTAAGAAAAAATCCTACCCATTTTAATGTATATAAAATTGAAATTTGAGTGCCTGTTGTGTTGCTAGATTACCTGCTTTACTCATGAGTATTTCTAAACTATTTTCCTAGTGATAAATATTGAAAACTTATTGATACCTGTACTTTTTTTCATCATTCTTGCACAAATACTGTATTTTCAAAATTATTTCAGCTCCATGAGCCACTTTTCTTGCCTGCAAATAAAGAATTTCCGATAGATCTTAACAACAGTCCTGGAAAACTGTTTTTTGTTTTCAGAATGACTGCTTTATAAGCAACTAAATGAGAAGATTTTGAACCTCTACCAGCATGAATCTGAATAGCTAAATTACAAGGGTATTGAATACTTGTACAAGACAGAAAAGCATTTCTACTGAATATACAGTATTGTTAATATATATCTCACTTTGTTCATTATGAGAACACACTGTCATATATTATGACAAGTTTAAATCCTATATATGGAAACAAAATAAAACAATTATACCTAGTGTAAGCAGAATGATGGGATTTAGTAAAAAAAAAAAAAAAAGAAAAAAAATCCTGTAAAGCATTGTTTCTGCCTAACAGTGCAAATATTTAAGCCGTGTACTTTCAAGAACTTCTTCATTGCTTGAGTCTTTTGCATTTGTAAATGTCAATGATCTTTTAAGAGTTTAACCAAAATTCACACTGTCTCATATAAGAAATAATACACTCTTCTTCTTTGTTTCTGGAATTTATAATGCATTCAAAACGTGTCTGACACATAGTAATGGTACTGGCCTCCCTCATTAAGAAGTAATCAGTGCTATTTCCTTATTTTTTTGAACAAAGAAAAAAAGCTATCACCCTTTCTATAAAATGTTTATAGAAGTTACCCCAAAACCAGAAGATGAAGAATAAATTCTAATTTTAGTTTGAGAGTGTTCAAAACCAACATCTCTCAAAAGTGCACTACCTACCAAGTAAAGAAAGACTTTTGGAGTTACATGAAAGGTCCCATCATTACAGCATTTCTGTCATGGGTAAAACAAACAAACAGGAAAGAAATAAAGAGATTTTGCGGGAAGAAACTAAGTCCCGAATGGTTGCACAATTTTTCTGTAATTTTTTTTTTTTGTTCAACGTAAAAATTGTGTTATATCTACCCCCCACATATGCGTGTTGTATTTATAAAGTAATTCTGAATTATTCAATATACTAAATTACTATATATTCAATACACTAGTATGAGTAAATTAGTTGAATAAGTAAATTAGGTTGGTGGTTTTATAGCCATGCTTGTTCTGATATATTTTAAACATAAATTCTTGGTATACAAATTAAAACTAGAAAAATTTAGGTAAATATTTTAAGTGTTTTTCACTTGTGATATATACAGAATTTTAAGTCTCCAAAACAGAGAAGTACAAAGTCTATCTGCTCTTCTCCACTATGATTGTTTGAATTCTTGAAAAATTAACCTATACCTGTAACAGAGAGGATAGTTTTTTTACTAAAAAAAAAAAAAATTGGAAAAAAATACACAAAAGTATTTTCCCATCAGGTAGAAGAAAACCATAATTGTTTTAATGTGTTTTCAATACCAGCATTTAGCTTCATGTGATATTGCTCCTTCAGGGGGAAAAAGACAGGTTTTTTTACAGTGTTTAACAAGCAATGAGTAAGCTTTTTTTGTTATAACTTCACAAACCTTCTATTTGAATAGGTTCTTATTTAGATACTAGATGGATTTTAGGCATTTTAAATTTGAAAAAAAAAAAAATTTCCCATATATTTCACCCTGGTGTGAATTTTCTTATTTAGAGATCCCCTTCAATGTTAACTATGTAGAAATAACCTACTTTGTGTTTGTTGACTAATTAGTCCAGTTCCAATTCAATCCACATTTAGGTAAATTACATCAGAGAGAGTTGGGTCAAGCTTTAGTGTTTTTTCGTGTTTGATGTGGTTGTTCTGGTGCATTCACAGAGATAAACAAAACCTGAAATTATTTCACCCCTACTAGGACATTTACAATAATAATAGTAATTTTATTTTTCATTTATTTTTCATTATATATTTATGTAATTATGCATACATAGTATTATTTTTCATTTAAAGCAACCTGTCTCTGGCTTCTGTGGACATTTTACAGTCATCCTTGAACATGCTGATCTTCATCTACTGAGATGCCGTTTTCTGATTCTCTACTTATTTCTAAGGTGTTTATACATTTTCATGTCCATATTTTCTCTCTTGAATTCTTGACCTGAAAACTATTACCTTATCAATAATGTGTTTAAAACTTTGATATGGTCTGAACTTTCTCACAGATCACCAACAATTTCCTAAGCAAAACTGAGCCAAATTCACACCGTGGTGCCTCACTAAAACGTTCCAATCTGTGAAACTGTTTAGCTTAGTTCCAAATAGTTTTGAATACCTCCTACTATGCATGCAGATGTCCACAGCATGACTGAACTCCCATACATAGAGAGTCAGCAGTTCCACAATTCCATATTCCAAAACAATTGGGTTTCTCAAATGCATATGAATATGAATAATTCCTTTTTGTTACCTGTCAGAAGTAATAGACAAATCATTGTCCACGTGGAGACCAGTGATTAATGGTGTCCCTCAGGGGTCAGTACTGGGGCTGATACTGTTCAACATCATTGCTGATAATATGGACAATGGAGTTCAGTGCACTCTCAGCAAGTTCACTGATGACACCAAGCTGTGTGGTGCAGTCACTGAACTGGGGGGAAGGGATGCTATCCAGAGGAACCTTGAGATGCTTGAGAGGTGGGGCGATGTAAACATCATGAAGTTGAACAAATAGAAGTGCAAAATCATTGCTAAGGAAACTTCCTTGTCCAGCCATTCAGGAGCCACTCGGGCAGTCAATCTTGCACCACCTGAGCTGGGACTGAAGCCCCTTTGCAGCTACACACTCCACACTCACACAGTCAGACCAGGTTTCCTTACCAACTCTACTCCATTTCCCACAGCAGTCTCAGATGTCCAGATCCTTAAAATAATTCACTCATGATGCCATAACTAAATAACAGAATAACAGCTTGAGCTGGTGCCTCCAAGGAGGGACCCCAAACAAAGGACTCCTGGGCTTTTATTACCCTCACAGTCCAAGCACAGGAAAGTCGGGGGGTTGTCAGCTCCTGCTGGGTCTCTGAGTGCTTGGTCACCTGACTGACCCACAGGTCCCCATGGCCTTTGTTATGCAAACAATTGGCATTTCATGACCTCTCGCCTTGGGCTGGGGCTCTTGCCACGCAGAGCTCAACCTGCAACTTGCACTGCAGCTGCACACCGAGCTACCTGCACTGAATGTATTCCTCAACACTCCTACACTGGATCACAGCAGTCCCAGGCACACCAACAGGTTGGGCAGACAATTAATCAAGAGCACCCCTATTGGAGAAGGACTTGCGGGTGATTGTTGGGAAAAGACTTGGGGGTGATTGTTGATGCAAAACTCACCATGAGCTGATACTGTGCATTCACAGCCCAGAAAGCCAATTGCATCCCTACTGCATCAAAAGAAGCACGGTCAGCAGGTTCAACGGAGTGATTCTCCCCTGTTACTTTGCTCTTGTGAGACCCCACCTGGAATACTGCATACAGTTCTGGTGCCCTCAACATAAGAACATGGAACTGATGAAACAAGTCCAGAAGAGGGCCAGAAAGTTGATAAGGGGACTAGAGCACCTCCCTTACAAAGACAGGCTGAAAAAGTTGCAGCTGTCCATCCTGTAGATGGGAATGTTGAGTGGAGACCTCGTAGCAATCTTCCAGTATCTAAAGGGGGCCTACAGGGAAGCCAGAGAGGGACTCTTCATCAGGAACTGTAGTGATAGGACAAGTAGTAATGTGTACAAACTGAAAAAGTTTAGGCTAGATATATGGAAGAAATTCTTTACTGTGAGGGTGGTGAGATGCTGAAACAGGTTGCCCAGGGAGGTTGTGGATGATCCAACCCTGGTAGTATAAAAGACCAGGTTGGAAAAGGCCTTGAGCAACCTGCTCTAGTGGGAGGTGCTCCTGCCCATGGTGGGGGTGAGTGAGGTTGGAAGTAGATGATCTTTAATGTCACTTTCAATGCGTAACATTCTATGATTCTCCTCTGTTTTATACCAAACCAATTTCTTAAATATTTCAGATGTAAATCTTGTTCACACATTATCTGTGTCATAAACTACTGAAATTCTGTTTCATAGAATGTGTTGTGGTAAATTTAGGTAATGAAGTTCACTTATTATATAACAGTGCTTTTTCCTAAGATTGTTATCTGTTTGTCTGTTTACTGTAAACTTCTGAACTAATAAAGGTGTTAGGAGCCACAAAGAAACAATTAGTTCACACACTGAATTTATTAAACTGAAAATGTTATACATAATCTTTAGAAAAAGCCTGTGTGGCATTGCACATATTGACCCATTTTATCATCTCTATAACCCATAAGTGAAATTTAGAAGAAGAAATACTATTTTTTCTAAGGAGATGGAAATCATAGTGACATTCTGCAAATCACTTTTGTCTAAGTGCCAATTCTGACACACAAACAATCTCTCACAAAGATTTAAGAATTATTTTCTTTGGTTTCTATGATAGCAATTTTTTTTTGTTTCTTAGTTTCTACGGGAATATATTTTTAGACAGTTACAGAATCACAGTGTCAGTCTTGACACCACTATGGTGTTTTATTAAGCAACAGATGATTCTACCAGTTTACCATGTCTGTCCTTCATCAGCTATAACAGCAGGTACTCATGGATTTTACCCTAAATTAAAAAAAAAAAAAAAAATCACCAAAAACCAAACTCCAACAACAACAAAAACTGAGAAAGATAATGAGGCTGGATTTAATCCTGAAGGAAGGGCACTCTTTAACATGTGAGTGGTCTTCTGTTTCTTTTCTGGTTTTGTTTTTTTTTTTAGGAGCTGGTGTGGTTTTATACATTAATCTGGAAATAAAGGTTTTCTTTCTATAAGTAAGACAAACAATGTAATTGAAACTTGCTTTCAATTATTGTGTGTAACAATAAGTAGGAAACAATACTAAATACTTTATGAATATTTATCGTATGCAGGTATAATCTATAGTTGATGAAGACTCCCTTTAAAAAGTCTAGTGTTATGTATTCGAAACTACTCAAACTATGAGACAATATTTTACAAGAAAGTCAGTATATTTAATATAGAATTACATCTTGTACTACGTTTGCCATTAAAAGTCTCTTT
>VXAY01006932.1:586910-688248 GCA_013399855.1 Oxyruncus cristatus | reverse complement strand
AAAAAAACCCACCAAAAAAACCCTATTTTGGGTCTTGGCAGAATGTGAGGGTCTTATCACTTGTGGGGTGTACATTCCAGTTAAAAAGGGGGGAAAATATTCTGGTCAATTGTTTTGATACTGTTATTTTAAGACAGGGAAAAGTAAGTTATTTTATATAACATGTTTTGATACAGCAGTTGCTTCCCAGTCTCCCTAGGCTTCTACCCTAGCAGGTCAACATGAGAACTAAGACATAAACAACTCTCTTTTCCACTGTTCGAGCAAACAGTTTTGGTGGAGACTCCTCCATTCCCATGCATCCCTATAATAACCTGATAGCTAGTAAATTCTATAAAGGGAAAAAATGTTAATTTCAATAAATTTTGATTTTTCACTGTGTTCACATTTCCTTTTTTGTTGTTGAATAGGTGAAATGTTGTGTTGTGGGAAACCAGTGTCTTCTTAGCTAGTTCCTTTCACTACAAATTTTGGAAGATAATCACAACCTGGGCCCCGTTGTTTCAAATCAACAATGTAATTTTCTCAATTGTGTTCCAGTTAAGTTTCCCCCTAAAAAAAANAAAACACACACACAAAAAAAAAAAAAAAAAAAAAAAATCACTGAGTACCTCAACACAGGCACCTTCCTCAGTATTTCTTGCTCAAATTGTAACTCAGCTCAGTTAGTGGCTTTGTGACATTCTCTGCTAATTTACTGAATGATTCCCATGACTGTTTAGAGGGAAGGCAAATAAAAATAGGGACAAGAGCTAAAGGAACTTAAATCCCACAATATTTAGTGTATTAAAAGCTCCTTTCGATCTAACCTCGATTACTGTTAATTAGCAAGTTCTAGACTTGTCTGAAAAACTTTAGGAGGTGCTGCTAGCAAAGATTTAAGTACATAGCATATTAGAAACCTGTGAACAGGATTGTTTCAAATGTCAATTTTATGTACAAGGACTTTGGACAGAAACTGAATCCAAAAACTGGAGAAGATCTAGACAATTTTTAAATTTTGATCCTCTTCACAGTTTATTATCACAATATGTAATTCTTTCTGCCACACACCCTTTTAGGGTACAATGTTGAACTATTTATTTTGGAGAAATTTGAAGTTACGCTTCTGTGTGAATGGTAATTTTTTCCCCATTGCTTGATTTATGAATATGTTACTTCTATGTCAGAACTTAGTGTTACTATGTCATAACCATTATGATTGAAAGTTTAATTGATTTTAGAATACCCAATTTTTTTTAATCCTTCTTTTTATTGCCACATTAATCTAAATGATGGTAACAGTAATAATGATGTTAATAGCAATAATGTACAAGAAGTCTGGTTTTATATGTCTACCATCATGGAACTTCAAATTAATTTCTCAATACCTTTTTTTTTATTTCCAAATATATAAAGAAAGCAGTACTGAACAGTGATAAACCACAGCTTTTCTTTGTCAAGTATGTGAAACATCTTACTAATATAGTCCTTTATTTTTCCCAAATTACTTAACCTCTTCAATTCTAGGAGTTCGAAGAAAAGTTTTTTGTTTAAAATAGCAGAGTTTGAACTCACATATAAGCTAGTCAATATTAAAAAAAATCAACATTTTTTCTAAATGTTATATTTTAATGCAATGTCATAGATTAATATTTTCAAATACATATGTACTTGTATACAATTTTTCATGCTAATGAGATTTTGTTTAGATGGTTTAAATGAAAAGCATGACGGGGAAAAGATATTTTTTTTAAAAAAACTACAGAGATAATTTGACAAATTGTTCCTCTAGTGTTTAAAATATACATAATTGAGTAGTTTGAAGTTAATAATTTTTTTGATACATTTTATCTCTTTCCTTGAATTCCACATAGAAATCATACAATTATCACAGAATAATTTGGAAGTGTCTGATGTAAAACTTTATCAAATACTACCTAGTCTGAGAGCAAGCCTCAACACATGCCGTGTAGCTATGATCATACTATAAGCACAAATAAATCATTCAATATCAGATTCCAGAGCTAAATGAAAAAAAAAAAATAGGTAAGTATTATCTTAATTTTCTTAACACAGTAAAGTTAACTTAATTGACATCACCTGGGATTCTCAATTGGTTAATCTTTTCAAAAGACTGTTTTTAAAAGAAAATCTAGTTTTTAAGAAGGAATTTCTGCATATAAACTAGCATCAATGATCAGTTTTGGGTTAGGTTTTGGTTTTTTTTTTAATTTCTTGAAACTTTTACAGTTTCCAGAATAAATGCAGATATGGCTCATGTTAACCATTGATCTGACTTTGCATGGCCCTGATGAAAAACATTTCTCAGATTTCATGCAGTCTTTGTCCTACTTTGTAGCAGAATTGCTCTAGTTTTCAGTGTGATACTTTGTCCTCAGTGACAGTTTTTCCTCTGCTCTTCGTGGTTCTCACTTAAAGTATATCTTTTCAGTTCTTAGTCTTTCCTCTTCCCCTTGGAGCAGAGATACTTATAACAAATTAACTAGCTAACTTTATAAGGAAAAAAAATCTTTTTTACAGAGCAATAAGGGAATGGTTCATTTCTACAGAGCAAAAATAGTCTTTTAAAGGAAAATTATACACTGAAATGAAATACAATGTTCTGTCAGGTTTCTCAGCATGTTCATAGCTGACTTGTAAAGACATAATACAGTTTCTTTAACTCCCTTACCCTTTCCCACACAGAAAGGGACCTTTAAATTCTCATTTTTCTTTTGAAATTAAGGTTCTGATTTGTTTTGAATACAGTACCTTTTGTTTCTACTATTGCTTTGTATGCTGGATGTGGACAGAATTTAATTAACTTTCTTCAGTTACAGCCCACACAAGCGCTGTGGTTTGCATTTGTGGCTAAACCAGTGTTGGTAGCACATATTGCTAAACAGTGGATGCACAGCATCAAGGCTTTCCCTCCTGCTTCTGTCCTCCTCAGTGAGTGGGTTGGGGAAGAAGCTGAGAAAGACACAGCTGAGAAAAATGATTAGAGTTGGCTGAAATGATATTCCATCCAATATGGCTTCATGCTTAGCAGTGAAAGCTCAGGGAAAGGATGAGGAAGGCAGGACACTCATGGTTATCCTATCTTTCCAAACAATCATTACAAGTGTTGAGAGTCTGCTTTCCAGAGAGCAGTTAAACTTCTCTATGTCAATGGGACACAGTGAATGAATCCCTTGTTTTTCTTTGTTTGCACATACAGCTTTTAATTTCCTTATTTATCTGACATAATATCAATCCACACTTTTTCTCCTTCTATTTTCTCCCTGTCCAGAGATGGGGGGGAAGGCGGATGAGAGTCTGGGTAGGTGTTTAGCTCTTGGCCAGGGTCAACTCCTCACAGTATGTAACCTTTCATCAGTCTTTCAGGGTATGTTGTCCTAGTAGTAGTGGTACTGGCTTTTTGTTGTTCCAGGGGGGGGGAAGATGGGGCTGGGAAGGGGGGTTCTCCCCCACATGCTTTTATACCTAAATTTTGTTAATTCATAATTTAAGTCTGCCATCAATTAAATAAACAGCTTTAGTGTACTGCCCAGATCACATATTTATTTCATAAAATTATTTCATAATTATATTCTCAAGTAATGGAAAAGTGTCTTTAAATCTATTGGAAATTTTTTAAACAGATATTTATTTGAGATATACGAATATAAATTTATCCCAAATTTTGAATGAACAAAGCTTGTACATGAAATAATAAAAAAAAAATCTTTTATAGAAGTCAGACCTACGCAATAAAATACAGTTCAATTGATTTTCCCTTATTTTTACAAGGTAATTTATTTGATGGTACCACAGTTTTGACAAGCATTCTGGCAAGAACTGGAAGCTTCACACCCTTACAGACTTTCCTGTCAGCATGCTTAAGTTTCAAAGCATCTGACAGTATCAAGCACTAGTTCATAAATACATAGTAATTGAGAATGTTTAATATTCATTAGCTGAGTAAAGTGACATTCATCTACCAAGACGCTGTCAAAAACTTAGGCACATAATGTAAGCTATTTATCTGGATGTCCTCTAAAGTCAATGGAAAGGGGCATCTTGCAAAAGGTAACATTTACTCTAAATGTAAGTGACAAAGTGAGGAGGGTTGAGTCCCTTTCTACAGGTGGTTCTGTAGGTAATTGAATGACTGGTGTGCACTACCAGTGTAACTTCTAAATAGCTACAGGTGAAATTAATCCCATTATCAATTACATTTTATTTCATCATTGCATATATCAAAGATGAATACTGCAAATGTCTGACTTAAAAAAAACAAAATATTTTTCCATATATATATTTCCATAGTGTGTGCTCAAATTTATGTTTTTCATAAACATTTCTGCTGATAAATCTGTCTGTTGTCCAGATTATTTAAGGATAATTTACAAACTAGTGGTGCATCTGTATTCAACATCAAATATTATACATAGTGTGTAATTAAATGCAAGGTATACCAGTGCTCAAGAAAAGGCAATGCATTCATATAAATGCAGAGAATATGAAGAATTACTGCAAAGAAATTTTTTTTTAAAAAGAGGACTATAAATTTTAATGTGTCTGGAAATGAACAAATTACAAATCATCTGGATTTAGGTGTCCCTAAAACGTCCCCAAATTTAGCTTTTTCATTCCTTTTTTTTTTTTCTTTCCAATTATATTATGCCATCTTAGCTCCCTTCATATTATCTTGTGTCTTCCTCCGTTACAACTAGCGTAAGTAATCAAGACTCAAAAATAACTATGTGGTTTTCCTTTGTCTGTATTTTTTTCCCATGCCATTGGGACATACACTGATCAATGACATTCCAAAGAAGGGCAACAAAGCTGATGAAGGGTCTGGAGCACAGGTCTTATCAGGAGCACTTGAGGGAACTGAGGATGTTTAGCCTGAGAAAAGGAGATTGAGGGGAGACTTTATCGCTCTCTCTACCTACCTTAAAGGTAGGGATCCATGTGTGTCTTCTCCCAGGTAACAAGTGACAGGACAAGAGGAAATGGCCTCAAGCTGCAAGAGGGGGAGGGAGTGGGTGTTATGTCAGATATCAAAAAAAAAAATTTCACCCAAAGGGCTGTCAAATATTGAAACCAACTGCCCAGGGAAGTGGTGGATTTGGTGTCTGCACAGTTTTTATCCTTTCTTAGCAATATTTTCCCCAAGGCACCACCATGTTGGCTGAGGGACTCATATGTGCCTAGCAATGGGTCTGGTGGGTGATGTTATGTCTGTGCATGATGATAATGAGCTTCTTGTGTTAGAGACTGTATGCAATTTTACAGAACAGTTTTTCATTTTAAGCCAATTTTCCACCACACTGGATGGAAAACTGTTTGTCAATACTCTGCTGTTTTCTAAGTTTATCTCACCTGGTTTGCTTTCAGAATTCCCACAAATATTGTCATCCTTTTTAGGTTTCTCTAAGCCATACTTTTACCTTATAAATAATTATAGTAACACACAGACTTTGAAAAGAAATTGTAATAATTGTAATTTGACATTTTTATAACTTCATTGACAAACATAAATAAAACATTAAAATATGTTATAAAAATAAGCTCACCACTTCCCAGACATTCTGAATGGGGAGACAACAGTTAAAATACCAACCTGCTTACATTGTATAATTATGGCTGAAGTTGCTTTATGCTGAAATTTACTTTAAATGTTGCATTTTCAGGTATTTATTTTGAAAATGATGAAGTTCAGTTTAGGTAGGCATACATAAAAATAAAATACCTTTGAAGATACAATATACTGTGCACTGTAATCTCTGAAATCAGCAGGTATTCCATTTATACTTGTGAACATATCCTCACAGAATTTAATGACTTTAAATATGTAGAGGAAAATATATAAATTCTATTGTAAAGTTATTTTTATATGATACTTTGAGTGTATAAAGTCATCACCAGGACAAAAAAATATCAACATAAAACAAACATAGTTTTTTAATCTGAAAACAACACAAATGTGTATGTGTAAAATCATTTATGAAATATATCTGGCAAAGCAACTGGAACAAATTTAGGATAAATTAACTCAGGAAAATTAAAGCACAAGAAAGAAGACAATACTGTCTTTTGAGAACACATTATATTTCATTTACACTAATTAAAAATGTGTGTAGTGAAAATAGTTGCATACACTTTATAACTTGCAATACTTTAAACAGTTTCTGATTTCTCTTGTTCCTTTAATACATGAATATGTAAATCTTCTCACTGGAGACTGTGGAAAGCATCTAAAATTTAGGTAATTAATCCTTTTTAATCCTTAAAAACACACGGTAATGTGATATTAGATACATATGAATATGTTTTTAATATCACATCAATCAATAAAACCATACTAATATCATTGCAAGTAAGATTAATTCTCCTTTGTTATATGAAAAAAAAAAAAAAACATAAAAGGATTAGTTCATATACTTTAAAACACCATTTTACAACACATTTTAATTTCCATGATGAAAGGTAGACAAACAATAGCCACTATTTTTGTCGTACCTTTGAAGTACAGACATGAAAGAGACCACAGAGAAGAAAGATCACTTTTTTTTTAATGTTTGCTGACCCACAGAACACCTTGTATTCTTTTGTATAAATAAACTTATCAATAAGATAGGAAAAAAGCTAATAAAAAGGCAGAAAAAATTTAGTATCTTTAGAACCAAGAAAGAGAAAAATGAGGTCTAGTTTATGATGTTGTAGACTTTGTATTTCTCAGGAGTTAGTCTTGCAAACCAAAAGAGGAATTAAAAATTTGCTAGGCAATAGTCTGGACAATATTACCCATTTACATTTTTGTAGAAATAAAAATTATATCATATAAATTTTTAACTTTACAAAAATGACAAGGTGCAGTTAGGAAATGCTTAATGTTTAATTCATAAATCATTTGGATATGTAGATTAAAGATCTTGGGTAGTCTAGACTAAAAACTAAAATATTTAAAAAATGGATATTGAAATTAAGATAAACAAATAAAGTGAGTACACATAGCTTACTGTAGGAAACATTATTGAATTTTACCCACCTTGAATTGCTCATAATAAATATTTCAGGTTGCAAATCTTACTTAAATTTGCCAATTATAACAAATATTTTTGTTTAACATAAATACTTGGCACAATACCTACTCACACTCTAGCTTTACTTTAAAATATGTTACATGAGGCTTCTTTGCCACTAGGTTGGAATGTAATCTGTGGTTTTCCCAGAGATATCAATGAATAGATATTATGTATATTTTCTTAGAACAAGAACAAAGAGTTTTATTAAGTTAGCTGAAATTTTTTTTTCTTCTTTTTTACCTGAAAGTATTTTCTGAAAGAAATCAGAAAATGTCCAATAAAATACATATAACTGGAACACAGCATATTAGAAACTGCAGACATCCATATATACTCAGTTTCACTACCATACCTACACCAAACATGCCCTAAAACTTTTGCAGTCCATTGATTTTAATTTATTTATACAAACGTTCTTTGTAATATGGCAGAGTAAGAGAACACTTGTATTGGTTTTGTCTTCAAAAGAGTTACTTTTCTTCATAGAAAGTATCATGGGCTGTATCAGACTATGTTTTGAATTTGTAAATAAAACAGTTTTGATAGTATGGTTTATTCACTGCTGAGCAGTGTTTACACAGACTCAAGGCCTTTTCTGCCTCTAACCCCACCTCACCAGCAAGGAAACTGGAAGTGCACAAGAAGTTTGGAGTGGACACAGCATGGATTGCTGTACCCAGCTGACCAAAGGGATATTCTTTTCCATATGATGTCATACTTAGCATATAAAATAGGGAGGAAAGGAAGCAAGGAGGTTTGGAGTAAAGATGTTTATCTTCCCAAGTCACCATTATGTGTATAGAGCATTGCTTTCCTAGAGATGGCTGTGCCTGCCCACGGGAAGTGGTGAACAAATTCTCTGTCTTGATCTGTTTGTGCATGCAGCACTTGCTTTCTATTAAACTGCCTTTACCTCAACCCACAAATTTTCTCTCTTTTATCCTTCTGATTCTCTCTCCATCCCATCAGGGCAGAGTGAGCAATCAGCTCTCTGGGGCTTCGTTGCCAGCTGGGGCTAAACCATGATATCACCTTATATGTGAAATCAAGAACTTATGGTCAAATAAATTAAATTAATTAAAAAAAAATAACTGTGCAATAAAAATGAAGAAAATTATTGATACTGTTAGTCCAGATACAGTAAATTAGCACTGGCAGTCCACACTTATCTAATTTTGATACAAATAAAGAAAAATTATTACTAGCAATGATGCAAATAAAATTGTTACACAAGAAAAGTCTTTGCTTTGGTGTTATGTCCACTTGCTCACTATTCCTCTAATCCTGAGGCAGATAGGTTTAGCTACAGTGAAAAGAATATCAGTTTGGCACCATCCTGACCTCTTCCTCAAGAGGAGTGTGATGTCAATGAGGGGAATTTATTACAGTCTTTTTGCCAACAGAAGCGTAACATTAATGTTGTGGATCTTTTGGGTTGATTAATGAGTTTTCACCCAAGTCCTTAGTTTGTGAGCACTGCTAAGTTGTTGACAGCCCTGGAACTTCCCATACCATCCTACGCTCGATGCTTGAAACTTTTGCTGTCATCTTATGCCTGTGCTCCTTTATACAGCATCACTATTCTAGGGTTATAGACAGGGCATTCTACACACTGCTTACTTTTTTTTTTTTTTTCATATATATCAAATTTATGAACAAGAAGTGTTAAAGGCATCCAATTATAGAAAGCTATGCAAAAATTAGACAAATTATGTTTTAACCACCTGGCCATTAGACAACTGTTACAATTAAGCAAGCTAAAACAAACTGCAAACAAGCCAACACAATTTCAGACAGAGTTTGGCAAATCCAGAACTCCAGCATATGTTAATAAAAATCCTGTTAGCTGGTACTAATAGTGACAGTATGATACCTATCAGACTGTAGGTCTACACCCTGTACTCCTTCCTTGTGCTTTATAAGAACCCCTTCCATCATGTGTCTGATGAATTAAAATTGCTTATGAATTAAAGTTGCAACTAGTATATAGCATTATACTTTTTGGTTTTATGCCATCTGTTATAAGGATGTGGATGTTCTATTTTTCTGTGTTGACTTCTGGAGCAATAATATAATTCCTTTTTGGAAATGATGCATGACATTGGGCAGGATAGTAATTTTTATTCCTGGAGGGCATACAGACATGAGACATGCTCATTCTACATACACAATGAAGCCATTGTACCTTAAAATATCATTGCAGCACTTCTAAACATGGCAGGTTCGTGTGTTAATAGTCTGTCTTGGGAGACTCAATCTGCATCAATTCTTTAACAAAACTGACCATGATCCTTCCAAAAAAAGGTGCATATTCTTCTCTAATTCTAAGAAAGCCTAAGCATTGCCAGCAACCAGTAAACAGGTGATAAGAAACTAAACCAAAACAGAATGGATGCCCACAAGTGGTTTTTATTTTTAAATAAAAATACGATTTCTAATAAGATTTAATGACTGTTTCATATTATGTGAAATTGGTCATATCTGACACCACTAGATGATTTTACCCTGTAGGGCTTGGTTCCAGTTATTCAATAATAGTAGGACTTCAAGAGATCTGGAAAACAAATGGTGAGTCTATGATTTTAGTTTTGGGTTTGGAAGTCGGTTTTGGAAACTGGCCCACATATAAAGTAATTTTGGAAGTGAAAATGTCATTCAGTAGATGGATGAACCAGCTTTCATCTGGGATGATGTAAAATGTACATTTTGAAGTGTCTGGGCAAAATATGGGATAGGACACAGTCAGGAAGACATTACCAGAGTGCAGTGCGTCTGTCTTCCTTGCATCCATACAAAATTCTGAGCACTGAACTGATTGAGAAATATCAAAAGTAAGATAGTAGTCTTGATACATCACTCCAATGAAATCCATAAGTTATATGGGCATTGCCGCTGTATTCTCATGGCTACCCTGGCCTCAAAAGTCTGAGCATTTCTACTCTTCAGTCACCTCAACTAATATACACATATATCGACATACATAATAGCAAAAGCAAAAACCTTTTTAGATCTGTAAAGAATGCTCAAGAAGCTGAGTAAATACTTAGATTAACCCATGCCAGCTCCATTTGGCCATAGCTGTATTTATCCATATGCTATGTAGTGATTTCAAGAGTATCTCCTCAACCACTCCTATCCCCCAAGATTCAACTCTGTAAAAAGAGATGCAAGGACAAGAGAGCACTTACAAAATTTTTTTGATATGTAGGTTAATCATTAGATCCCTAAACTTATACATCTATAGATAGATAAATATATTCTTCCTAAATATATAAGCATATGATAATTACAGAAATAGAGAGAGACTTAATGTAAGAAGTGGAGGGGAAGGTAAAAAAACCCCAGTGATAAAATCATTGTAGCATTAAACTCAGTAGATGGTTCTCTCCTGAGTCCAGCTGAGATTTGCTTACCTAGTGGATAAATTTTAATTGTTGTTACTGAACCTATTCTTTCTGACCCAAGATGTCACATCACTACATGGCTGAAGCTATGCTTGCTAAGTTATTCTGGCATTAATCACATTTATTGTTTGCAGGACCGCAATTCTCTTATTTATGGGCACTACTCTTGGGAATGCAGGTCACTGTTATCTAACAGCATAATCTACAGCTGCTCTTGCTGACTTCAATTTGAGTCTTACTTCCTCAACAGAGGTCATATAGAAGCAATTGAAGTTAATTTTATGGGACATCTGTTATATTTGTGGTTATACTCATTCTTCAAGATTGCCCTCTAAAGTAGCAGTCACTAAAAGAACCCCAGGCACCATAAGAGAGAAAGAAAACCAGCAAATGAAAGAAAACTTTAGAAGTTATCTGATGATAACTTGTCATTTAGCATGACTAAGTAGGAAATTATTTTAAATGAAGAATCTCATAATTTGGGAGATGAATTGGATATGTAAAAGGCACAACTCTGAAGCATTTTACCCTTGCAAATCTGAAAAAATCCACTGACTATTAAAGTGTTGCAATACCAAAAATATTGTCAAATACCTAAACAATGTATCTACAGCTACCTTTTTTTTCTCCAAATTTCTAAATAGGTTCAGTTTATATTAAAGGATTGTAAATTTATGCCTGGAAATGAAAGGTTTCTTTTTTCCATGTCTTTTAAGTCAATATGATGGCTTTTCCTTCTTATTAATTACTAAAAATACAGAAATAAGCAGAAAAAAATGTATATATTCATTACAAAGAAAATCATCCTCTGATTGAAAGCATTTAGATACATAGATTATTTTCACCTTAAGTGTTTGTGTCTGCTTTATGTTTGTAAACCAAGGCAGTATGTATAGTCAAAAGACATTTCTCAATGCAAATTTATCTCACCCTGAAGCACCATCTTTATTTAATAAAATAATTCATACATCAGAATTGCCTGCGTCTGTTTAGTGCAAATGCCTAAAATGAAAATCCTAGCCAAATTTTTGTCAATTCCATCAATGTGAAAAATAGCAATCTGACATTTTTATCATGGAGAAGTAGCAGGTGAGGAATAATATAGTCCCAGAAGACAGACAACTGGGTGTGGTCCAGTATTGTTGCAAGATAAGGATTTTAAGAATTAGTTCCTTTAGGTTTGGGATTTTTTTTTTTCCTTAGGGCTATTTACTCAGTGCTTCTTAAGCTGTGCAAATTTTGCTGGGTATGTTTTTTTCTCTTATGTGTGTTGCTCTCATTAGGTTTTTCTGCCTTAACAGAATTGCGCTCCAAGATTTTTTAAGGTTTTTATTTATAAACATCTTCCTTTCCCCTTTCCCAAATCATTTTCCCCCCTAGATATGCTACATATACAACTGTCTGCACACTGAATTTTTTATTTTTATTTTTCTAGCAATTTTTTGGAGGGTGAACAAAACCCGTATGGCTGTCTGACGAAATGCTCTTCTGGGATATATATGGATGACTTTTCCGAAGGTACTGGTAAAAGTACCATTAAGCTTAAAAAACCCCTAATTTTCCATTTCCACTCTTTTCTGTGCTGTTAAGTAGTGCCAGATATCACCTTATATATATATTTAATTATTTCAGTTTCTCCACAAATGACAAGTCTTGTCATTTTTCCTAAAGTTTCCATATGAACCAGGCCAACCAGACCCAATTTCCAGCCTTATTTATCACACAACCAGAATTTTTCTGGGAGTTCAAAATGCAAAAAGTTCAAATTGAACCAGCCTTAATTCAACTTAATTAACACATCCCCACTATTGCTCAGATTGGTTTTACTACTCTTACCCCTTCCACACATGCCTTTGTCAATGCACCAAGACAATATTGTGATTTTAATTTTATTTGGTGCCTATTTTTAATCTGATGATTTTCACAACAATGTGTTTGCTTGTTTGTTTGTTTCTGACTTGAGATGTATTCATACATTTATGCAAGATTAATTTTTATAAACTTATATAGCCATGAATGGGCTTTTAATGGCTTTCAAATATTTTAGGACATTTTCATTATATGTTTAATGCAGAAATCAGTTGAGGCAGGGAATTTGCCACAGTTGTGTTCTTTTGTTGATATTAGTAGTTTTTGATGATTGAGCAGTGATGTAATTTATTAAACTTCTTGTAACTTTTTTTGTATGTTGCACATTGTCTCAGATTGTTGATGTTTGATTTGATTTGATTGTATTATATGTTGCATGCAGCTCTGGGATTGTTTTTATTGGACTCTGAATATGACGTAAACATATATTTCTGCTTCTTTTTTTGTAGTATTTTAAATTCTGTATGATACCCAATACCCAATCATATCCTCATCCAATGACTTTCCAAACTGGTCAAACTTCTAATATAAAGAAATTAAGACAACTATATATAAGGAAAAATAACCAAAGCCATTCACATGAAAAGATAATTATTGTTCCTGCATTCAATCCAATTTATCTCTACTTTGTCCAACTTATATTCTGCTGAAAGTTTTTTAAGGTCACTATCAGTCTTTTCTGATGTGTGCTTTTACTCTTCTCTCTTTTTTTTTTTTCCTCCATCATTAATAGTCTACTCTGCTTATATTTTTTCATCTGTATGAAAAATACCATGCAGGTATTAGAAGCTTTGTAACTATCGCCATTTGGAGCAAACTTTCCTTGTCTCCTTGCTTCATCAGCTTGCCATCTCATTTTACATTTCAACCATGTCTTTACTCCACTGACTGTCTTTCTTTTTTTTTTTTTTTCTCTAACACTTCTCTTTAGATTTATAAATGAACTCTGAAAAACTGTATAACGTGTGTGTGACAAGAGAGTCATAATATTATAACATGGTAAATATTCAGAACAATTTGTAACACTATCCACTATCACAGGTTTTGTTTGTTGGTTTTAATAGCATACATAGTTTCAGTGTGATAAAATAAAAGGCAACTGAAGAAAGGCCATACAGACATTATGGTCTCAGTTCAGTCGCCCATGTATTTCCTCCCAAATGTCATTCGAGACGTCCAAACTTATCCCACCTGGCTTCCAGATGCCACTTCAGAAAAGCACAATCATACGTGCCAACTGCCTCTAAATCTTTTAGATAACTTAAGATGACTCAAAAGAACTGTGTTCAGGCAGCTGAACTGATTTCTGACTGCCAAAAAAAGCTAAACTGAACAGAGCCATAGATATCCCTGAATGAGTCAAATAGATCTGCAGTAGCTAACATGAGAGTTAAGACCTGAAATTCAGGTGAAGACCTTTTGATGTAAGCTTCTAACTAACATAAACCAGGAAGTGAGTCAGACTCACAGCTTGTACGATTAATAATTATTTGTAATTTGGGGGGGGGGGGGGAAATCAGCAAAACGAAGGAACTACATCAATTAGTTCTAAAGCTACAAGATGACCTTGACTCATTTTCCCATACTTAGATATCTGATAGCTTTTTCAGTATCACTATTATGTCCTGATCTCCATCTAATGCTAAGTCAGGATACAGGTCTTTTCAATGTTCTCATCTGACTGACATACAGCTGTCTTAGGCTAGGGATCTTCAAATTATTTCCGTGTGACAATCTGTGTCTATAAACCAATTGTAATAACATTTAGACATCTAATTTAGAAGTCAAAGGCTCGAGGATAATCTCCTTTGACTCACTCATAAGAAATGTACTTTAATACTAGCCCAGTGTCTGCCTGAGTCATCAACGATTACAATTTAGGAGAGTGCTGGGGTAGAAGTATTAATACGTCCTGTTCAGTAGATTTAAAATATCAGTTTCATGATGGTAGCAGGAAAGGTAACCTTTACATTTTCAAATTCATATATTAATGATAGAGGCAGATGAAATGCCTTGAAAACTGATAAGAAACTAAGAATAACTGTGGATCAGACTACAGGAATTTCTGTTGTTAGGTCTTTACCTAAAATGTACAGTGAAGAACAATTGAAGGACTGTGACTTAATTTTTTTTCTTTAGTGAAATAAGTAAAAATATTTTATTGTCTTCCTTTTTAAAACATACCTATGTATTTAGAATTTGGAACTGTTTATTTTCTGCCGAAAACTTACAATAAGAAAGAGTCCAAAATCAGACATTTCTTACACACAACTCACATTTTAACACATAGACAGCCTATTAAGAGCAAATATTGCACTTTACTTATATTAGAAATAGCATTTTTATTAATTTAAACATTGTAGATACATTTATATATTAGATTTTTTTTTTTACTTTTTCTCCTTTTCCTTTAATTTATACTTTGATCTCACATTGGTTCTAGTTTTCATTTATAGTCTCTCTCAGTTCCACTACTGTGAGACTTTCTCCTTTTATAAATTTGCTGTTCCCAAGCTTACCATTCTTACTAGATTGTACTCTAGAATTGGGTTTCTTCTGTTAAGGCCTTTTATTCCAAACTGTCTGCTTTTGATGTCTTTTTTTTCATGAGTTCATCCCGTGCTTCTGCTCTTCACTGATGTAGCTCAAATGTTGACATTGCCTCTAAAAAGAACAGTTTAATCTTACTTTATCACTAGCAGGGGAAAACAGGGCATATCTATGGTTAATATTAGACAATTATGCAGTTTTATATTGGTGAAAATAATAAAATCTTTGAAGTATTAATTTTTCTCAAACTAATGTTTTTTTTCTTTCTAATTGCTACATGTCCCCCTCTTTGTATTTAGACTCTGTGATTAACAGTACAAATAATATTGTGCCCAAATTTGTTTCCTTTTAGTTTTGTCTATTCATCAAGAAAATATGATATTAACAGCTGTCTACAGAAGGAGGACTTTGCAGCCCTGGGAATTTGACAGATTTCTTTGTGATATTAGCTACACACACTGAGCAGAGAGGTATTTTCATGAAAAAGAGACAAAACCCTCTTCATTTCTTATTTGGCATTTCAGGTACATTTTCGTGTGGTGGCCTCAACAGTGATAAATTTTTCTTAAGAAAAGTGCCTGCTAAGTATATATAAAGTATTATCCTACTGTAAGTTTAAAAAACCAGTTTATATAAAAGGTCGTATACCCTACTTCTGAAAAATCATGTTCTTATGCTACAACTTATGATACAGCAAAGTAATATTCTAATAATTTTACATGTTTGGTCCTAATTCCTTTACCAGTATTTCTCCTCTTAGCTCTTCTTCAGGTAGACTGTACATTTAGAAGTAAACAGAGTAGAAAATATGATACCAATGCAAAAGCTGTTGCTAATGACATGACTTGTTCTCACTCTCATTATTTTCTGAATAATAATGACAGCTAGTTTAAACTTAATGCACAGGCAACTTCTTAGAACATCCATCCCAACAGCTTCAGAAAGACAATGATGCCACTGCTGAGTTAAGGAAGTGAAGCACAATTTAGCAGATTTTCAGCCCACTGAGCAAAGATAAAAATTCTTTCATAAGATATTGCAGTGCTGAAAATGAAAAGTCATTTGTTATTCACCAAACACACAAACACTTCAAGGACTTATTGTAATTCTAGAATTTTCTTCTATTAAAGGTACTTATGCATTAATATATACATCAGTAAAACAGTGATTTTTGTGTACTTGAAATTGCAACAATTGTGTGAAATCTGTACTTGGATAAAGCCATCATTTGTTTCAAAGACTAAAAAAAAAAGAAAATCAGTGAACATGCAAACTATATTGAAAACAGAAATCAACTATTAAATTACACTAAATTGAGCTTGCTACAGAAAAATAAATTAGTATATTAAAATTTTGCTTTCCAATATTCTTATTTCATGCTGTTTTAACAGTGAGCTCACAAGCAAGGACTTAGCAGCTAGGATGAAGGAAAAAAAATTATTTACTATTAGGGCACTGAGAAACTGGAAAAAAATTGTCCAGAGAAGCTGTGGATACTCCATACCTGAAAACATTCAAGATCAGTTTGGACCAGCATTTGAAAACTTAGTGGAAAATGCCCACAGCAGGAGGATTGGAATTAGATGATCTTTAAAAGTCCTTTCCAACCCAAACCATTTTATTATTATTCTCTGATTCTGTGAAAGTTATTTGCTATTTGAAAGCAGTTTACTGCTTCTGCTGTTTCCTGATAAATGTGTGCTTCACAAGTTAATTGATTAGGCAATGCCAGGCACTTATTCAACAATTGCAAGGGAACACTGGCTTAGCTATTGTTGTGGACTGATGCTGAATGCAGCAACCAGGATGACCAAACAACTTTGACAGTAAATGCATGAGAAGACATGGAAGAGACCCTAGAGGAGCTGTTCAGACAGCATGGGACTGCTAGAGAGAGACAGTAAAACAAAATAAATTACTTGCAGCAGAGTACAGTTCCTAGCACTAGCTGGACAGTATGTCTCTGCAAATTAGAGAGATCATCCCAAATGGAGATCCCGAGGGAGGACTTTATCTGTTCAGGTCTCTGACTGCAGGAAATGTGCATCTCTTTGTCTCTGGGACATCAGTTCCTAAACAGACAAAAACACCTTTCAGAGTTGAACAGACACAGAGTAAGAACAATTTGATGCATTCACATAGTAAATCCTAACAGACTGAATAGTGATATTCTGTCTCACAAGCAACCTCTCCAGCTCTTACACCTGAGATACATGTGATTATCCAACTAAGGACCAGCAACCATATATATATATATATATATATATCAAAGGCTTAAAATTAAAAAAGAAATAATTATCACATAGTGGTAAAACTGTGACTAAGAAGTGGCTTTTCTGGAAGCAAAGAATGGAGAATACACATTTTTTTGAGCTCTGATCCGTAAGTTACAACCTAATTATCTTTCATGACCAAAACTTCAGTGTGAAACAGAGAAGAATTCTATTGTATCTAAAATCAGCATTTGAATGCAAATCAAAAGCCAATAAATACCATTGACCATAAATAAAATTGTTTCAGTTCTTCACTATTTTCTTTTCAAAATTTCCACAACCTATCATTTCCACTATTCCACTAAATAAAAACATTCCATAGTAAAGTATGTAAAAACAGTATGATGGCAAATGAAATACTATGTTGATGGCTGCCTCTGAAGGAATCTGTATTGTTCTCTTTCTATTCAGTGATGACTGGAATAATTTTTGGTCGCTTCACTCTTCAGGAAATTCATTTAGCAATGATACTACTACTTCTACTAGTACTACTAGTACTACTAGTACTACTAGTACTACTAGTACTACTAGTACTACCACTACAGCTCCCCACCATTACACTGTCATAGTTTCCTGAAAGTACTCTTTAATACAGGAAACAATTACAGCTTCTGGTAATATCATAATATCTTGTTTTCTCAGTAGCTATTTGTTAGATAATCTGTGCTTACAAGAACAGTCAGTATAGTCTTACTCTATGTCTTGCCTAGAAACTGGGTTTATGGGGAAATCACATTGTTAAAATTTGCTAAATGGAACTGTATACTGGTAAAGGGTTGTTATGAAAATCATCTATTGTGGGCAGAAATTGAGCTGATAGTCTGAATCAGGGATGACATGGAGATTAGAAAATTAAAGAGGAGCTCTCTTCTGCATCTAGAAAAGAAAACATACATAAAAAAAGAGTAAAATGGTATCCAGTGAATGTAAAGAAGTTGCATGAAAGAATAAATAATACAAGGGTATCACCTGGTTATTAATTTAATGACAAATATCAGTTCTTGTTTTTTGCATACTTTTTAATTTTTCTGATATTGCTCTAAAAATATTTTGCAAGGATGACCTAAGCATATGTCTCACACTGTAGCTGTCAATAAAGGAATTTCTTTCCAATAAAAAAGAAAAATCAGCTGTTCAGTGCCATCCAAGACTGTCAATATGTCCAGGCAATCCAGAGTGACTTTACTGTCAGGATGCCAGAACTGCAGCTGACACATCTCTTCCTCCATGCCACATTGTTTGATTACAGAAGATTCACTGGTGATAAAACAAAATTCTTCATGGTTCGTCTAAATCTTAGAACGTATCTGTGGCTTCATTTCCTGTCTTTTGTTTGTCTGCTCTTAGGTTTTTAGTTATTAGGACAGATCTTTTTTTTCTTGGATGCCTGAGAACATTTCTCTAACAGGGGAAATCTCAGATCCTATTCAGCATTCCTGACTTATGATCATGATCAGAGAACTGAGAAAAATAATTTTTAAAACACAAAATGAAAAAAAGAATCTAAGAGTATGATATTTTCATTTGTGATAGGATATCTCTGGATTCAAAAGGCTGTTCTAGAGGCACTTGTAGACATTGGAAAGGAAAAAAAAACATCCTGTCAAAATACAGGATACAAACCCCAATACTGTCAAAATTATCTTAAAGATATTTTATTTCAGTATGTGTATTAGACAATAAGTTTGTTTTTATAGGTCTTCTGAAGTTCTGCAAAGCCTCTAAGATTTGAAACAGACTCTGAAACCCAATAGAAGTCAAACCTCCTTTTATATTTTGTATGATGCTTTATGTAAAAAACTACGATGAATAGAAAAAATAGAATTTTCTGAGTTTCTGATATATAATAATTAAAGGGAGGGCAATAACTACATTTTTTATTATTATTTCAATATTATAAATATGAGAAGAAGCAACTTTTTTCCCTGAATTTCCTTTTGATTCAGTATGAACAAAAAGTAAAGAATAACATGTTACTGCAATTGCTGAAGTTGTGACAGGAAAAGCTGCCAGGTTGGTTTAAAATTTGTACAGGCTGCAAGTACCAGTTCTGCTGACAAACCAGAACATTCTCACACGTGGTCAGCATAGGTAGTTATGGGTTTATTTATTTATAACTTTTTATTATGGGGTTTTTTTTGGAGAGAGTGTGGCCTGCCTCCTCTACTGTAATACTGTGTGAAAATAACACAGGTTTTCTTCTCTGCTGTCTGCAGCTCCAAGGAAAAACTTGCTTACTTTTAGTCAAAAAATTCAATAAATGTAGGAACTGAACCAGATACAGAGAAAAAAAGATCTGACTTCCTGTTGTGAGGCTTCTGATCTTGTAACTGTTCAAGAATACGTGTTTTTTGCACACGTTAAGGGAATTCCATAACACGACTCTCTTCCAGTCACCCACTGCAGTAACTGAGACAGACTTCTGGAGCTGGAGGTTAGGAATCTTCATTACCAACTCCTGCAGTGTTGCTTGCCATGAGAGACTCATCAGACAAGTGTCTCTTCACACATCATAAGGGTATTCCTGACTGGATCTAGTTCAGGTGAACAGTTGTGTGCTGATCAAGCAAATACAATGTGGCAAGAAGTTATAAAACTAAATCCAGATGTGCCTTAGACTGAGGTGAAAGAAAAAATTACCACAATCCCAGAAAAGAAGTCAGAGTGGTGATAACTCAATGTAATACTGCTCCCACTTCCAGAAGAAGCCTGCAAAGGTCATTCTTAGGTGGGACCAAGAGAAACACTGACCACAACTACAGGGAAAAGGAACTGGTAATTGCACAGGGAGAGGGGAAGAGGACAGATATGACAAAAACAACTAACCAAAAAAAAAACCCAGAAAAACCTCCCACACAGGAGGTTTTAGTAATTTTAATGAGATTTTTCTGAATTAATCAGGCAATGTGGATAATTAGACTATTAAATCTTTAACTAGAAAAACAAATAATTCTAGGGTCCATACATACTGTGTTCTTTTTTGCCATAAAATTTGTGAGTGGAACAGTAGGAATGCCCAGAAGAAGTTAGAACTCCAAAGTTAGCATTTTATTTAATATTTTTTTATACAGTTGAGTTGGAAGGCATTCAGATCTGTACCTTATTTCTAACTCAGTGTTTTCATTCTGGGGGAAAAAAAAAAAAGCAACCCCAGATTTATCTGCCCTTAATGCATGCATAGTATTTGTCTTCCTGCTACATGCTAAATTATTTAATAAGCATTCATATGCTGAATATACTTCAACTTTTTTTTTACATTTAATAGTAAGGAAATGATGAATACTAACCATTAAATGGATAGTATTCAACATTAACTTAAATATTATTCCAATAATATTGTTTTGAAAACTAGGATTATAATTTTTTTCACGGCTTTACAAATGTCACTATCTGTACCTAATGTGTTAATACTAATGAACTGATATGAAATAATCAATGTTTTAATATACAATGTTTAAAACCTAAATTACAGGTAGAAAATTCTAGAACTCTCACTGTAATTAAATAGATATTAACCTGTAGTGTTCTAATGAACTCTGGCAAAGCAATCATTTATTTTTCACATTCAAAATTATGCAACTAAAACCAAAACAACTTTTTTTTAATGACTATTATTGTTTGGTTTTGCTGTTGTTTTTATTGCTATTATATTTTAGCTTTGAGATACTGTTGATTTCAGGGGAAGTTGCTCAGAAACACCTCTGAAAATCCCAGAATAAACTGTGTTTGTCTGTATACTGTGGCATCTGAACAGATTTCTGAGAGCCTAGACATAAGAGACGCTGGGTTCTAATCTGTTTTCCTTGTATTATTCACATATTTGTAATTAGACATTCATTAGACAAAATGCATGATTAGTGATATCAAGTGTGGTAAGAACCACATCTTACCCTATTTGTCACAGTAACAACTTACCGGTGTAACGGAGAATCAGATCACAATGTGCTTTTCCTCTCTATGATTGTAGATCAATTTCTGCAAAGGAAGTAATTTTTCAGTAATTGAGAAAGAGAACAAGTATACTGTTTGACATGACATTGCTCTGGAACATTTGCATAATGAGTCTAAACCTCATATGTGTATACACTGCATAAGACAGGACAAGAGGAAATGGCCTCAACTTATACCAGGGGAGGTTTAGATTGGGTGTTAGGAAAAACTTCACCTAAAAGGTCATCAAGCACTGGAACAGGCTGCCCAGGGAAGTAGTTGAGCCACCATTCCCGGAGGTATTTAAAAGCTGTGTAGATGTGGCACATAGAGACATGCTTTAGTGGTGGACTTGGCAGTTCTAGGTTAACGATTGGACTCGATGATCTTACAGGTCTTTTCAAACCTAAACAATCCTATTATTATATGTAAAACATGCAAAGGACAGCTTTGCACTTGCCACCTCTGAGTGCATCAAGTGAAGAGCTTAAATTCAGCAGGCCAGTTTTTTTGTCAGAGCATACTGTCTGGCATTTCCTAAAAGCTCTCGGCAGATATCACCCCAAGCAGAACGTGTGAACATTAAATCAGTCTTCTTAGTCACTTGTAAATGTCTACAGTGAGGTATCTACTTTGTTTAACCATTTTACCATTCTTTGTGTATTTTAAGGACTCTCAGCATAGATACATGAATCACTGTATAAGAAAACAGGATGGAGAAAGAGAAGATGAGGAAAACAACATGAAGGAAAACACTGGCACATGTAGTGTAATAAGTAATATGATACACAAACAATTCACATATTACTTAAAATACATGTAAAATAGCTCTGCAGCTGATGCCGTCACAGGATATGATGGTAGTAGGACAGACTTAAAGCAACTCAGGCACCATCTCTACAGGGACTGTAATGTAGTATGCCAAGAAGTATATTGTTATCTTTGTTGTAATTGGTGGTAAGAAGATATTTTTAGTGTCTCTATTCACCTAATCACTTTTTGAAATCTGTCTCTATACACTCTTATTCTGTGAAAGATAATGATAGCATACTGCTGTTAGGATGAATAAGTGTTTACAGGAACAGTATTGATGCTATCAGAAAAACCATTGGTAGGAAAAGATGTCATTTACAGCATTCCAGAAAATTAGTAATGCTCCATAGGTCTGGTTTTGGGAAATTTTTTTTCCCCCAAGATCACTGGTTTTCAACTGGAGTTGGAGTCAGGAACTATTACATAAATCCCCTTCATACTTTGCAAATAATATAATTACCTGACAATGTTATTTAGTAATTCTGTGGTAACTTTGGTAATTGATTATGATCCCATGAAAATTTTGAACGTTTTATGTATGTTTATTAAAAAATCTGTGAGTTAGTCCCTACCTGATTCCTATATGGAGAGTACTTAACAGAACAAATAAGCAAAATTTCTCTTGTACTATTCAGAAATTTAAGCAGTTTTTCATAACTAGACTTGCTTTTCAATTATTCATTAACACTTATTTTCTCTTCATTTAGAGAAGTCTCTGAAACCTTGCCACCACATGTAATAACGTGTATGACTCTGAAGAGGAATCATACTTTTATATATCAATGCAGTACTTGCTTTTCACAAGTATTAACTGATGAAGCAATATTGTCAAAACATAAAGAGCAAAGTAAAGAAGATGAAAGTGAAGAAATTTTAAAAGGAAAACATTATCCTTACAGAGAAATATGTGACTTTTAAATTATAATGAACTTTTAATGTCCATTAGGTTAAAATTAGCTGTTTTAGTTAAATCTTAACAGGTTATGACTTTTGAGAAACTTTACTATTTGGTAGATTTAGCAAATCATCAAAATAAAACAGGTTGACTCCTGGTATTCACATATTGATTTGTATATTAGTGTTGAAATGTTTGTTCCATGTGTATGAGTGTAGGAATATTACTATCATAGTTAAGAACTAGGAAAAGGATTAAGAAACTAGTTGCTTGGTTCTTGTGCATTTAATTGCCTTTACAAATGAGTACTAATTTTTTTTTTAATGTAATGGTTTGGATACCTCTATCTCTGAGAAAACACCCCCCATACTGTATGCAAGAACAACACGTTTGTTTTTTGGGGGTTTTGGTGTTTTTGTTTTTTGTTTGTTTTGTTCCAACAAAACATATAGACATTATACCGAGGAAAAGTGCTAACCTTACAACACTAAAAAGGAGTAACAAGCAAATCTAAGATATGAATATCTAGAAGTGAGATGCCAAGACATATCATTCTATGGATGTTTGACAAGACGGAGGACTCCTTGATCCCTTTTGGATGTGTGGGCTTAATTAAGTGCACTGGTTTCTATATGCAATGCATAAAGACAGTTATATACTTCAAGATGAAGCAGGTTCTTGTTATTGTACTCTTTATTCTCAGAGTATTATCCTGAGGAAAGTACTGTGCTAATAAAGCTAGCAGGTGCCAGACTAGATTGGATCACGTCTGAGCAACACAGGACAGGATCTGAGTGAAAGTGCCCATGTGTCCTCTAAAATGCTATCTAAAGCATCTGCAATTCATAAAACACATCCATCTATCCTATATCCTAGTTCTTATTAATATGAGGAAACACACCAGCGATGATTGCTACAGATTAGGAATGTACTGGATGAGAAAAATAGCATTTCTTACAGGAACAGAAAGAGAAGGAGAGGTTTTGAGCGAAATTTAGGATAGATGGTTATTCGTACTTACTCCTGAGACTTTTAGTCTAGTATGCCAGGTATATATATATAGTAAGACCTAAAATTCTGTAAACCAGGATTTCTTTAAACCAGGTAATTCCCTAACAAATAGACTGTAGAATAAGATACTCTTTCTGCTTCTTTTGGGGCCTTATAAACTTGATGCAATGCCACAGTCTCAGTAAAAGAGATGGAAGTACTGCCTCCAGTTTGGTGGGTTAAACTGCCAGCAACAGAGGGAAGAACTGAACGCTGAATTTGTCTGCTCAGTGAGCTCTGATTACCGCATGCACCACACATAGATAGATTTTTTTTTTTTTTAGTAATAACATTCTCTGTATTTCCCAGAGATCTTGATAAGACCTCTCACAGGGCTCAGGTAAAAATATAATTGTTTAATAGATTGAATGTAGCTTAGCGTTAAGATCCTTGGGCCTGTTAAAACTGCTCAAAGGTCAAATTATAATAAGCAGACAGCTGTTGAAGAGGAAAATAGAAAACTGAAGTTTGAGATACACAAATAAATGTCACTTAAGTCCCACTTCAAGTACCTCTGTTGTCATTGGATCTTGCCCCAGGGCATATAATTACCTATTCCCTGATGTCAAAGCTTCCATTCAAATTTCTGCAATTCTACATTTTATTTGCTTTAATTGCTTAAAACATGGCAAAACCACTTCAGGGATGAAGGCAAAATAACGTGTATGAAATCAATTGGCATAACACATGGAAATGATGACACATTCCTCAGAGGGGTTGAGGGTTAAGAGCTAAATTAAACTTTTCTTTTTTTCACTTGTTGTGGTAGCAGTGGGGAGGGAACACTGTGCCAACAACTGGATCAGAATCAATAAGAACATCTTTTACTGAGCTAATCAGAATCTCCCCCACATTTTATTTTTATTCAAAAAGAGGAGCAGCCATTTATTTTGTAAGCTGAGGGAGATTCAAAATATTCTTAGGACTCTAATATAACATCATAATTATGTCTGACAATTAATTCCTTATCTATGATAGATAAAACCTTATAAAAAAAATCATACGAGGAAAGATACGTTTATTTATGACAGTAATATAGACCACTGTTACCCATTCCTTCTCTGGATTCCAGTTCATGTTCCTGTACTAGTTTTAACTGGGATAGGGTTTATTTTTCTTCAAAGAAACTTGTTTAGTACTGTCTTTTGGATTTGTGAGTAAAACAGTACTGATAACACAGAAGAGCTTTTGTTACTGCTGAGCAGTGCTTACGCAGCCTCAAAGCCTCTCCTGCTCCTCACCCCCCCACACCAGTGAGGAGACTGGGGGTGCTCAGGAGGCTGGATGGGGACACAGCCAGGACAGCTGACCCCAGCTAATCAAAGAGATATCCCATATCATATGGCATCACACTCCACATATAAAGCTGGGGGACGAAAGAGAGGGAGAATGTTTGGAGTGATGTCATTTGTCTTCCCAAGTCACCATTATGCCCTGCTATCCTGGAGATGGCTTAACAGCTGCCTGCCCATGGAAAGTGGTGAAGGATTTCCTGGCTTTGTTTGCTTCTATGTGTGGCTGTTCCTTTCCCTATTAAACTTTTTCTCAACCCCTGACTTTTATCACTTTTATCCTCTCAATTCTGTCCCCCAACCCACCGTGGAGGAGTGAGTGGGTGAGCAGCTGCGTGGAGCTGAGCTGTCTGCTGAGGCTAAACCCTGACAGGCTGCTGTGATGTCTGCAGTACAGCAGTGTCTGTCTAAAAAAAGGTGAACCTATAACCTGTTCCATGTAGGTACCAACATGAGAATACTGTCTTTAGACAGTACAGAACACCTGCATGTTTCACAATCCCTAAATCTTGCAGCTGAAACTACAGGTTTTGCCAAAAATAGCTGGAAACATCATATACTGTTTATTCATTGATCTAAAAATAAACAACAAAAAATGAAGTGTTGAATTGTTCTAATACATAATATTTAAGCTGTGAAAATAATTTTATACTCATATGTATGGGAAAATTGGTCAAAGCTCTTAAATGAAACAGATTTTAAAATGTAAATACAAAAAGAATAAATTAATTATATAAGCTTTTAGTGTAACTGAAGCAGAATCTTGCAAACTGTCTAAATTAAAAGTGCACTGTGTACTTGCAGTGATGACCGTCAACTCCATATTGGCCCACTTTTGCAAAGATGTTATACAGCCTGCACATCAAGGGAAATATCCCTTTGTCCTGATACTTACAAGGCTGGAAAACTGCAACATGGCAGGAAAACGGTGTCCCATTTTTGATACCACAGTATAAGACAGATGTTGACAAACTGGAGTGCAATGAAAGGCCTAAGGGAACTGAGTCTGATTAAATTGAGGAAGAAGAGGATAAAGCAGGGGATTGACCTATAGTTCTCATTTGCATAAATCAGGGCTATAAGACAAGAGTTTCTCTTGTGAAGTACGTAACAAATAATAAGGAAAACAACTCAACGCGGGAAATTGTGGCTGACTTTGAAAATTCTTTACAGTGAAAGAAGCTGAGCAGTGGAGGAGGTTGCCCAGAAGGGCCACCCCCCTGAGATTTTCATAACTCACCTAGATAAGACACAGGCAATGGAATCTAATTTTGAAATTAGCCCTGCTTTTAACAAGAGGTTGGATTAGATAATTTTCAGATATACCTTCCAATTTCAACCAGTCAATAATTCTCTCATTCTAAACAAAATTTGTTTCATCACATGGTGATGATCTTCCATTTATAGGCAGCGTAGATATCTTATTTTCCTACATGCTGCATGTAGGAAAATCAGGTTTTAAGTTGCTCTAATTTTGCCAGTGTTAAGCCATCCATAGTTAAAATTCCCATCCTTGATATTTGCCTAATGATACAGCCTTTTTTTTTTTTTTAAATGGAATTTGAGGAAAAGATCTTGTTCTGCACATTTTAAGTACGGTCATACTTACTGCTTTTTAAGAACCAGTTGAAGTGTTAAGACAAAGACTGAAATACATCCTAAATTTGAACTCTAAATATTTACCCTTCATTTCAGTAGATTTTTTTTTTTTTTAAGTTTGCTTGATAGCTGAATAATAGATTAACCAAAAAAAAATTCTCATTATTTAATATGAATTTCCAAGTATGAATTGGAGCGCAACTCTAAATTGGAGGAGATGTGTGGGCCCAAGTGGTAGAGGAGATCAGGAAAAAAAAAGACCAGAGAAGTATATTAACAGGGAGGGGGAAATGGCAAAGTTTAGTAGAGAGAGGAGTTGATTGTGTGCGGGGGCTGTGAGCCTCCAGAAGTTAGAAGTTAGTCCTTATGGCTGGAGGGGGGGGGCTCACCCCTGGGTCCCCAGCCCCGGGGCTTCNGGATTTTAACCACACCCATAGGGGCAAGGGTTCACAGCCAATGGGGAAAGGTAACAAGGGTCAAATATACATAGTAGTTGTCCCAAGGGATTTTGGGAAACACAGCATTTCAAGTAAGGGGGGGACTTGTAGCACTTACTTATACAACACTACAATCAGTTTTTAAAACAGGTTTGCTAATTTCTTTATCAGCTTCAGAAGTCCATTCCTGGCAGGACTTGTTCCACTTTACATATTGCTGGTCAATTGCTACAATTGTGGAAGAGGATGGTGAAGTACATCAATGAAGGAGACATGCAGGTACCAAATTAGGTAATTGCAGGAGATAGTAAATATGGAATAGAACCCAGGAAGCAGAAGAATCAGGCATGGCATTGTAGGAATGGTAACAAAAAAGAAAAACGGGAATGAAAACTGCGGATAGAAAGGTAGTGTCAGAAGAAAATCAGATGACAATAAGGGGTGTAGCAGTCTGTCATATCGGACAAACTTCTCTCCGTACTTTCAGTACAAAAATATTCTTCCTGAACTCAGTGTTCCTTTTCAATTAAAAAAAAAAAGTCTTACAACTCTCAATGTCTCCATCCTTCTGTAAAGTAAGGCTAATGGATAAGTTAACAGCCACCTTAGTGCTATATTTTACTCATTTAGTTCATATGACAAGCGAACTGAAATTCCTGTAAAGATCTTGAGCTTGTCAATGACTTCAGGGGGTGACTAATATTTTTTGTGCTATTATTTTTTCCTCTTTTATGCATAAAATGATACACTGGTGAATACTAGAGTTACAAAGCAATCAAAAAGTAAGCAAAAAGAGAAATAAATGTTCCCTGTCCTATAGCAAAAAAATAGCTTCTAATGGTATTATTGTGCCATACTACATGATGTTTATCTGCCTGGGGGCTGAATTATATTTGCAGGTGTAACCTTTATTCTCACATTTTGTAGATATCTTAACGATTCATTTTTCAACTTTCATATTCTTTTAACTACATACGTATATGGACATATCCTTAGCATGCACATATAAAACCCATAATTCATTCAGCTTTAGGCTATTTCATATTTCCAGTTACAAATATTCATCAGTACACTGAGTTGTTAAGGTTTAGAATATTATTGTAATCAGGAAAAGTAGTACTAGAACATCCAGAGTGTAGAGAAATAATTATACAGTCATAGCTTATCAGAACTTTTCACGAAGGCAATTAAAAATTCATATTCTCAGAAACTCTCTATTTCTAAACATGTTATGTATCTTCAATGTATGATTTGGTTTGAATTTATAAATAGTATATTAATTTATTACATATAATGTTTAATAATATAATGTTGTTATAGTTTGAGAATGGCCATATAAATGTTTCCTGTGGGGAAAAAAATCTTAAAATATTGTCAGTATTTTTCATTACATTAATACTAGACACTGTTTGCATGGCAGCTAATGAACAAAGAAACAATGCAATTAAGCACATTCATCTTTTGAGGTTATACTTTCTTATTTTTTGATTGCAAAGTCTGTATTAATTTAGACCTCTTTACCTTGTTCTTGGGATTCTGTTAGAGTTTAATAGGAAAATACTTTAAATACATTTTGTTCTCGGGATTCTGTTATAGTTTAACAGGAATATACTTTAAATACATTTTGTTCTCCTTACAGATCATAAAGCTGAGAAGGTTTATATCACTTCCAGTTCACAATATTAAAACCGAATCAGCTATTTTTCTGCATAAAATATTGTTATGTAAAACATGACTTCATGTGATTCATCTGATTTCCCGCTCAAATTAAGAACTTTTCTTTTATACTAGCTGTAAAGATTTGAGGGGGAAAGATTGCCTCAGAGAGAAATAGATGTCTTTTCTAAAATCAAGAAGAATGTTGCAACTATAAAACATGTATACCCACGTAATCCTGGCAGCTGCTGAAACATATGTAACGATAAATTATATATGACCTTGCTTGAAGACTTATTTTGGTCTTCATCAATAATGAGTAATTATCCGAAAAAAGTTCTTACATTAAATAAACACATATTATAAAAAAAGAAAAAATGTCAGTCTAAAGATGTTTTTAATACAGTTTACTATTTTACAGTTAGATGCAAATAAAAAAATCATTATTTCCCTAGGATTTTCTCCCCATTTCAAGGTATCAGAGCTTATGCTACTCTGTGCTGTTTAACAAGGAGAAATCTCTAATTGTCTGAATGTATTTATGCTGTTTACACTTCCATTGTTCATGAAACCATACAGAATATAATCTACATTTCTCAAACTCAATAAATTTTTTGATTTCACTAGTTGACTTGTTTCTCAAAAAGGAAGAAAGTGAGTATCACAAGGGAAAACTTTCCTTGCTCTTATGGTTGGTCTTCCAAAGCTTTAGGACAGAGGAACATGCAGGTTTTTCATTCAGGGAAGTCTATTACATATTAAATTTATCAGGCAACTATAAAACTCTGATAGTTGTAATGCACGGTTTGATTTCTCTTTTTATTTTATTTAATCTATGCCAAGCTAATTTATTCCTAATCATAATTCAATCATTTATTCATATGAGTTCACAACATGTACATCATTAAGCTTACACCTATTTTATTGGACATAGCTTTGCTGTTAAAATGATGCTTCGGAGATCCTGGTTCAGGTTCTGTTTAGAAGGAATGCATACAACTTTCTTAAACAATGTAATGACCAAAGGAACAAGAATTAAGAAAGAGGAAAGAATGACAGGAGAAGACTAATTTCCATTTAGTTTTGGGAAACTGAGATAGAACCAATGTGCTAGCTGTGTCTGTAACTCCATAGCTTACTATTATTTCCAGTTACCATTACAAATCTTACTAGATATTTGTCTAATTTTCAAATTACTTGAGAAACCATTATGTGTGTATGCAAGACAGAATTTCTCTTCTGAAACTGGCCTTCATAGAGTTCTCCATTATTGGAGAAAGAACCTCATTCAAGGGCTCTTCAAGAGTTTAATTTTAGGCACTCTGAATGCCTTTGTTGAACAACTGACTTCTCCCCACTAACAGTAGAGGAATTTTTATGCACCAAGCCTCTGTTCTTAACTTTTGTGAATACTCTCCTTTTCTACTCGAGATACAAGAAAGAACCTAAGGGTAGATCTGAAAAGCATTTCAACATCTCAGTATTCACTACTGCAGTGCTCAAATTTCAGTCACCTTTCTACTAAGATCCACGATATCAAACATGATATATATATTGATCATAAAATTAGCGATAAACAGGGGAATGGAAGGAAGGGAAGGGGAGGGAAGGAGAGTTATCCTTCTTTGTGAAGGATTATTCCAAAGTCTAAGACCTTTTCTGAATGTAGAACAGTCAGTAATATAGAAACTGATCTTCAGTCTCCTAAGTATTTATTTATGTAGGTTTATATTTCTAATTAATTAGTCCAATAATATATGTTGCAACTCTTTCTCCTTGCATTAAGCCCTGTGGTCTACAGAAAAATATACATTTATAGTTACTCTGTAGTGTTTGGTCTGTATTGGATAAAATCAGAGTTTACATTGAAGTTACCAAAGCTGTTCACAGGTAAAGAGTTTCCAAAGATTGATCTCCATGAGTGACACCTGAAGGTACTTGATTTTAGTGACAAACCGGGGAAAAAACAAGGAACTGCAGAGATGAAAAACTGTAAGTTGATGTAAACTACATTTATTTGGTAAGGTAGGACAGTTTGTATTCAGAAAATTTGTGAACAGTGGGTTTTTACATTATGTCTTTACACATTAAACAAATAATATGTGCTATGTATGTAAGAAAGTAATAAAATGTCAGGAAAAGAGCTTTTTTGTTGTTATTCCCTCTCAATAGCCAGAATTTCTCCAATGTAATAGATGGAGTATGGATCACATAGATGATTTTTGGTCCAGATCAGTTCTAGATTTGGGAATAGTGGCTCCTGGACCAGATTAGTTTCAAATTTATGAATCTTCTCCCAATGTCATCCATCTTTAGAGAGTCATCTTTTGTTCTATTTCTTGTACATATTCTCCTGCTCTTTATTTATAGTTTCACTTTACTGCTCACATGCCCTGACAGTTTTAGCCTGAAGATAGATTTTGGATGAAATTTCTTTGTGGTTATCTTTGACAGTTATGGATTGCTCCTTCACTTTCAGAAACATATTACAGGCAACCATGAAGTATTGGTCGAATGTATCTATCTTTCTGTCTCAATAATTGGTCTATATTGCATTTTCTTGCTTATGTTGCTTCTCTGGGTTTTTTTTTCTCCTGGTTCTTTTAAAGATCTCTTGTGATCAAGCTGTCAGGCTTTACTTATTAAGCTGATAAAGCTCATCTGACTACTTCTCTAGAGTGCATCTGTGTTCCTTGCACCAGCTGTAGATACCTTTGCTTCAAGTATCATCATCTTAAGATGTCTATATGGAGGTAGTCAACAGCTTAATAAGTCATGAAGGTCATATTGTTTTGCTGGTTTTAACTAGAATAAAGTTAACTTTTTTCTTTGGCAGCTAGTATGGGACTATATTTTGGATTTGTAAGCAAAAGAGTGTTGATGATTTAGGGATGTTTTTGTTACTGCTAAACAGTGCCGAGACAGAGTCAAGTCCTTTTCTGCCTCTCACCCCATCCCACTAGCAAGGAGGCTGGGGGTGCACAAGAAGGTAGGAGGGGACACAGCTGCGATAACTGACTCCAACTGACCAAAGGGATATCCCGTACCATATGCAGTCATAGTCAGCATAAAAATCTGGGGAAAGAAATAAAACAGGGGGTATATTTAGAGTTATGGCATTTGTCTTCCCAAGTAACTGACGAAGCCCTGTTTTCCTGGAGATGGCTGAACTTCTGCCTGCCCACGGGAAGTGATGAATGAATTCTTTGTTTTGCTTTGCTTGGGCACATGGCTTTTGCTTTCCCTGTTTTACTGTCTTTATCTCAATCCAAGAGGTTTTTCACTTTTACTCTTCTACTACTCTCTTAACCATGCCACTGGAGGGGTGGAAGATTGGTTGCTGGGTGGCTTAGTTCCCAGCTGGGGTTAAACCATGACATTTAGTAACATTGGAGTATTTAACTGACAAGAAATACAGAATCAGAGACTGGTTGATGTTGAAAGAGACCTCATCTGGTCTAGCAGCTTTGTCAAGCAGGGCCACCTAGAACTGATTGCCCAGAACCACACCCATATGGCTTTTAAATATCTCCATGGAATGAGACTCCACAACCTTCCTGGGCAGCCTGTGCCAGTGCTCAGTCATTCTCGCAGTGAAAATGTGTTTCCTGTTGTTCAGATGGAACTTGTTGTGTTTATTTGTGCTCATTGCCTCTGATCTTCTCGCTGGACATCAGTGAAAAGAGCCTGATTCTATACGCTTCACACTCTCCCTGCATGTATTTATATATATTAACGACACCCCAAACCAACTCTTCTGTTTTCCAGGCTAAACAGTCCCAGATCTCTCAGCCTTTCCTCATGGGAAGGCATGACTCTTAATCATCTTTGTGACACTTCATTGGACTCTATCCAGTATGTTGATGTCTCTCTTGTTCTGAGGAGGCCAGAATTGGACACAGTACTCCAGAGGCGGCCTCACTAGGGCTGATAAAGTAGAAAAGTAGAAGGAACTTGAAGAACATCATTCTCCTTTCAGAGGTAACTGAGAAGCCTGAAGTTACTGTAAAATGAATTTTAGCTTGTTAACCTAAATACCTTGTTATTGCTGTTCCTACTGCTGTTAAATACTGAAGTGAATATGGAACTTTGATGGCTAATATTTATTTGAAACATAATTCACATACTAAACTAAGCAAATCAACCTGAAAGTTTTCAGTTTTGCTTAAAAAATCAAAAAGGCACGTGATAGCTAATATTTTCGCATGTTAAATTCTTCAGATGCCTAGAAAATAACTTAATGGAATGATCAAAATTGCTTCTGCTTTGTCAGAAAATAAATAAATAAATAAACCATTTAGAAAACACAAAATACTCAAATGAAAGAGTTTATTGCTAAAATACTGAGAAAAGCTCAGTAGATGGCCTCAGATATGTCGATCACAAAACAGAAGCAATTACTTTAACAGAATGAAGAAAATACAGTAATGGAGTGTAATCTACTCTCTTGCCAATAATTAGATCACACATTCAGAGAGCCGAAAAAGATAGATTAGTTCTCTTCTAAGTATACAGAGATTCAAAGTCATGTTTTTCCCCTAGAAATTATCTGAAATACGAGTGAGAATCTCTCTTACTGTCCACTGAAATGTTGTGATTTTGCTGGAGGAAGTTCAAAATTAACCATTTTATAGATGAGGGTAATTTGGAGATTAGGGCTCTTGCTGTGAATTGAGAATCATGAGGATTGTGCCATCATTTTCAGATGGCCACTAACTAGATAAAAGGACTATTATCCTTATTTTTATGGGTTTATTCTAATTATATCACTTAGGTTTAATCCAGATGTAAAAACCATAGATATAATCAGTGTGATTCATCCAATCCTAGAATAGAACAGATGCAAGGAATCAAACTCTGGATGAAGAGTCATGCAACAGTGTTCTGAAGACTATTCTTTACCAGATATTTCACTTTTAAATGGATGAAATCAGATGACATGTATTCTAAATGCAGTTAGGTTTTTTTTATGGTAAATACAGAGAAATAAGCCATGAAACAGTTTGTCTTGTCCAGAAATAAACGATTAAACTATGCAAGATGAACAATGTCGCAAGAGTATGTACTTTCACAGCCTGAGAGAACTGAGAAGGGAGTCAAGGTTAATTAACTCATGTGTAGTTTCCATAGACATCTCCCTTTTTTTCTGTGATTTTTTCTGCCCTGCAAGACTCATGAATTAGCAAGAGCTTGGGTTTTAATCTAGCAGAGTTTAGAATGGTAATGATAATATTTATGTAAATGCTACTGAATATTATATAGTTTTGAAAAGTTTACCACAACTGTTGAGTAGCGTGATGTAAATTGAATCTCCTTAATTTCTGTCTGTGAAGTTGATTATTTTGTGAAATTACATGAAAACCTGATATTTTTGCTGATCATCTCCTCTAAAGGCATTATTCAGGTTGACACTTTGAATGATCTCCTCTATAGCATGATGGGTTGAGAGGCTTTATTTATACTTCTCAGTAATAACAGGATGAAGCATGATGAGTTCATTAAGTGCAGTTTTTTCCAACCTGTTACTGACAAGAAATATATTAAACCCTGTGTTATAATGCTTCCATTTCCTAATCTCATAGATATTGACTTGTACATCCAGATCATCAAATTTACTTTTACTGGTACTTTTCACTGATAAGTTTTCCTACTCCAGTCTACAACTATTTATTGAAAATAATGATAAATACATAAAAAAGTTTTAAACATTAGACTGAACAGCACCACAAAAGAGGAAAAGTCTGAAAGGAGTCTCACAGAGACCTCGCAGAGATGAAGTCTTGAACACCTAACTGTGTATAAAAGTGAAAAACCAGAATAAGCCTCAGATAGCAATTAGTGGAATAGTATCTAGAATATTATGACTTCTGTCAAAAGGAAAAAAAAAAAAAACACCTTCTCCTCCCAGAGATATTCAACTCCATAGATTCTGTGAGCTGGCAGAAAAGGAGGGGGAAGAAGCTCTGTCTGAGAAGGTATGAGACAGATGAGAACTGGTCACCAAGCTTGTGTGGTCAGTAGAAATTTGTGATCCTGAAACCCACTTTGAAGAGGAAGGAATGGTGGGATAGACAGGATCTACTTCATCCACACTTCTCCAACAGCAGTTTTAATTATGGAGATCTTCTGTGAGACTGACAACCAGCTGGCTGAAAGTTTGTGGGTCTCAGAATCAGAGGAGAGGCTAAGTAAAAGTGACATCTATGTTTGGCATTTTTTGCAGATTCTTGATTAACATATGGAAGTGTGTTAAGTCTTTGAAGAGCCTAGTGAAATCTTGCCCATGCATGCATGTAGAGCTGACATTAGAGGGGAAAAAAGCTCACTTACAGATAAATATGCTAGAATGGTAAGAGGAACTTTTTTTTTTCTTTTTTTTTCTTTTTTAACCAACAAGTTTTCACAGGCCTCTGTGCTTAATGGCAGGGATCAAAGTGGAGAAAACTAACAGCAGTGGATGAGGATCAAGTCAAGGATCATTACAGAGAATCTGACACAAATGCCCGCCAGATCCTTTGGGCTGTATTTAAGAATTCTGAGAGAACTGGATGAAATCATGACAGGTCTGCTCTTGAATATCTTAAAGTCATGGAGATCAGGGTAAAAGGTAAATAATGCACCTACCTTCAAGAAAGGTCAAAAACATGATTTGGGGAGCTACAAGTCAGACAGGTTTGCTTTGTCCTTGGAAAAATTGTGAAATTAGTCCTCTTGGAGCACATTTTCTGCAGCTGGGAAGGAGTAATTCCTTGAAAAGCTACTGATTAGGATTGACAGTCTGGGAAGAAGTGCTTTGTAAATGTCCCGGGGGCCTCAGTGGACAGTAAGCTGAACACAAGCCAGCAGTGTGCCCTTACAGCAGCACGGGGCAAGAGCATCCTGGGCTGTATGAACAGGAGCATGGCCAGTAGCCAGAACCCTCTACTCATTATACGGCATCAAGATACTGGATCCAGTTCATGGACCCTTAATATAAGATACAAAACAACCATAGTGATCTCATTAGAGAACCACCAGCCAGTCAGGGTTGAAACACTTACTCAAGAAGTATTAATAATTTTTTTTTTCTCTGTGCTTGTCTGTAGTTTTACATACAGTTTATATTCTTTGCACTGATGTACCAGTCATTTATTGCAACAGTAAATTTCAGGGAAAATGACAATTTGAAAAGTACTTTTTGGCTAATCTGCATTTTTTTACCATACTGAAGAATATTTAAGAAAAAAAACCACTATACTACTAAAATTAAGAGACCTCAGTTAGAAATCCTACCATTAGGAGGCACAAAGCTTCACAAAATAACTCATAACCAACTTTCAACAGATGCTATCTTTATAATTTCTTTTAAAATTGCTCTGTAATCTCACATAGGGTAAGATTTGAGCAAAGTCTGCTTTGTAGAAGCACCATGTAAAAGGTAGTATGTGGTTTCCAACAGTGTTGATTAAGACCAAGGCTACTTTCCCTATCACAGTTATTGCAAGAAAAGTAAAAGAATCAATATGTTGGGCCTCTCCTGGGAATTAGAGTATGACTGTTACCTTGACGAAACTTATTGACAGCAAGAAGTATGCTCATTCTGATGGCCTTGCAGTATATTGTTTCTTCTCACCTTCTCTCCCCACCTCAATTTCCCCTTCCACTTCTCTCCTCTTCCCCTTACTTCTCCCAGTGTATGTTATATCTTTCAGAGAAAAAACAAACAACCAAACAAAATTAAAATAAAATTATATTTGAAAGGAAGCTATCAGAAAAACCTGACAACAAAGATTCCTGCCACAGTAAAATACTTTATTTTCATTGATTAACATCCTTAGTTGCTTCGTACACTGCAGCTAGACATGTGACATTTTAATAGAGAAACAGCGCAGGTATATAATTGAAGCCCTAAAGTGTGAATCTCAACCAGATGAAGGGTCAAAGAAAATCATGTTGTTAAATAATTGTTCTCTATGTCTCTAAGCACAAAGTATAGCACTTAAAAAACAATAGTGATAAATTACAATATTTAAATCAAATATGATTACTCTCATTTGTTTCTGAAAGACAAAAACCTGATTTTTTTTAGAACTACTGATACAGTTCTTTGACATGGACCTTTTTTTTGGGAAACTAGCTACTGAAAGCTTACCAAAGCTTACTGAAAGCTTACTTAGTTTTCTTATTTAGCCATGGGGAAACCCTTACAGTGAGGTACTTTTTTTCTGCATGTAAATCTTCCTCTCAGAACTGTTCGCCTAATGCAGCCGTACAGGTTTCATGTGAGGTATCTGATGACATGCAAGAGATTCACATGGGTCTAGCAGAAACAATGCACAGTGTATTCACGTTCCAGAAAAGGCAGCTGTTGGACACTTAGCAATCTGAAATAGTACTAATTGGCTGTATTTAACCAATTGTCTCCCAATTTTATTTCTATCATAGATTTTGAATATGGTCATTCCTTTTTATTGTTGTCGTTGTTTGGTTGGGGGGGGTGTTGTTTTAGTTTGGTTTGGTTTTACTTTGCACAGAGTATTTTCCTTTCCTCCTAGAGAGAAACAATTCTTAGATTTCTCGATAAAATAAATGTAGTTTTATGTGGCATTTCAAAATATCACTTGCACTAATAAGTGCAAGCAATAATTTTTCAATGCAAAACACATCAGAACACAACACCTCTGTGAAGGTACATATATGAACAAGAGGGATATTGTGAGGATGGGCATAACATCAGAGAAAGCAGGTAGAGGGTAGGAAAATATTTTGTATATAGAGCATGTTCCCTCTTGCCCATAACAAGATTTTGAGTGTAAAAATTTTTATCATGAAAATGTATCATGCAAGAAATTATATTTAGAACTGCATAAATTAAAGAAAAAAAGATTTTTCATTAGTTTCAAACAAAAATTTAACAATTTTTGTTTCTGCAGTTATTAAAAATTCATCTTTAATAATTTACTGGCTTTTTTAAAGCCACGTTTATTTAATTTTTTTGTAAAGTCTTTTCTCTTGAAAAGTGTTCAGCTGTTAACTCCTTGATAACTCAGGGATACTGGAACAAAGAGCAGTTATCCACCACTACTTTGTAATGTTTGGATGTTTCTGTTAAGAGTTGAAATCAGGTTTTCAGGTAAGATATGCACACAGAAATAAATGCATAAGTGTATTTACATATTATTTTTGTAATTCTTATTATATTGCCCGTGCAATATGTACAGTCATGTACAAAATGAAAAGCTTTTACTTTATCAAACAAAGTAGAGGAAATTGATGCAAAAATAAGTAATATTTAATATATGGGGAATAAAAAAGGGATAAAATATTTCACGAGTAACTTAGCTTTCAAAAAAAAAAAATCGTGCTAGAGAACTGTACCCCAGAAGGAGTTAGCTTCTGTCTGATTCTCTGTGAAAATACATAACACTATGATTTTGTTGTTCAGAGCTGATTGTATGAAATGTATCACAGACACCTGATTTTTACATGTTCTTCAAAGAGCTGTGTCACAGGCATTCACGTGAACCTTATAAATACAAGGAAATTTTATATGGCCTTACATATGCAGCAGTTGAAATACACGATCATAAGAGTTTAAAATTACCACATTTTCTCTATTGTATGCTTCAACCCCCAACCATTTTGTGATCCTGTGATCTCTTTTTATGAGATGTCTGAATCTATTCAGCTCCTAGCCTTTGTCTCTGGCCCTGGATTACACACTGCTCAGTGGTTGAGATGTTACTTTCCCAGGCCAACAGGTGTCACAGCCTGCTGCTCCCATTGTTTAGCTACTTCCTTTCTTACTGCAAGATCAATCTTTTCCCAGTTCTTGAGCCTTTGCTTCTTCAGTGACCAATAACTGTTCATCAGTTATTAGTTTATGATTCCAGATCCTCTGTTTTCAACCTGTGCCCTTATTGTCAAGGCCTTTGCCATTATCTTATGCTTAAACTTCATTGAATATCTCCTATAAATGACTAGTCATATTTGCTAAACAGTGGACCAGGGCTATTTTTAGCATGGGGCCATTGGGCCTAAAAATGCTTATCGGGTTATGGTTTATTGGTGTGCTTATGCTTGGATTCAAAACAACCTAATATTTAAATCTTCTAAGTGTGTTTCAATTTCTGTGGGTGGAACAGGACTCTGGCTATAGTCCAATGAAAACACCCATAAAAATCAAGCAATTTTCAAAAAACTTCAAGAAGTTTTCAAAGCATATTTTGGGGATATTCCTAACTAGAACCTCTCTATTTTCTCTGAAGACTGAATTAATTTGTTTGTAATTTAACTGTGACAACATCTGGGGCTTCTAAACACAGATGTTGAATGAATTACCTATTCTTAGGCCTCCTAACTGTAGAGTGAATCTCACTCTCTTGGTAAAACTTCCATAATTGCACACTTTTTTTGACAATTGGTCACAGACTAGTATCAAAACTTACTATCATTTCTCAGTGAATAAGAATAGTTCTGAGTATTATATTAGCATAGCACCAAGAAGGTAAGAGTTTGAGAGGAAAGTTGCTGCTAAATATTGGTTCAAAAATGCCCTTCGGTCAACTGGGGAAAGCAATTCTAATAACAATATTAAGAAAAGGTGGAAAGCTTGGCTATGCCTAAAAATGTTGGTATGTTTTTTGCAAGTCCTCTGACATTTATAAATGAAGTTGATTGGAACAACTGTACCATTCCCATTTCCCTTTTCTGCATCTGTTTGCTTTCTTTGCTGGTGGAAAAGCAGCTGTATACATCATGGATGAAGACTGTTTATCCTAAACTATGTCCAAAAATCTCTATGACCCTAAATAACTACTTTACTAGTTTAAAATAATCCTAAAGGGATTCTGTGAAATTTTTCACCTGACTTACAGAAATATATATGCACCAGCACTTACCACTGAAATATTTTGATTATCACAGCTTTATCCTAACTAAAATGTGATGTAGAAAAGTAGATTCTGTTATAGGGAGAGGCTAGCTTTATTTCACAAGATACTCAGTACCCTCAGTTTCCCTTGCTATCTATGGAGTTAAGGGTATGTCTCTTTATTTAGCAGAAAGTCATCTTATCACAGGAATTCTCTGATTTTTGTGCTTCTCTTTTTTCCCCTTGTGTCCGAGTGCCAATCATTGTTTTACTTCACTTTGAATTCTCTTCAGTTTGCCATGACCCTTACAAATGTGAGCAACTGATGTAAATTGGACATTAGTTGTTGCATATTGTTCTTTGGAACATGCTGCATTTGAAAAGATCTTGCCAACAAACCTTCCAAAAAGAGTTACTAATTTTGATTATTTTAATTAAAAAATTCAGTGTAAACAGTAGAAACGTAAGCGTCTATTAATCTTCATGATTAAATTTTCAATATCAGTTTGCATATGCACAGCAAATTATACAGATAAATCTAATCTATTTCTTCCAAAAATAAGATTAAAATAATGAAAAATATCATATAACATTCAGAAAGGTGATATAGCTGTATTTTACATTGTTGTCAATCTCAATTGCAGTAAACTTGTACCCTAGTTTCTTGGATGGAGTATTTAGTATTATCCTTTTATATCTGCTGTCATTCATACAGCAGAAATAGAAGTAACTTCTTTATCCTAATCAATTTGCATGAACAATCCATTTTGCATGAACAATCAGATTTACTGATTCAGGAGATAGCTCATTAGTGTTCCTTCAGAGCAAAGATACTCACTAGGGATACCAGAGACCCACAGATCTGTTCTTTATATGCACAGGAAATAAATACTATTGAAGGAATATATATATATATTTCTCATAAGAACTGTGCATAGTTGAATACACAAATGAGTGATAAATCTATAACCTTGCCCCACAGCAGTTCTTTTTTTCAGAATTCCATTTTTTATCGAAATAGCAGAATACATTACCAAGCTGTAATTACCAACACCTTCTCCCCAAATTTAATATTTTTTTTTTAATGATTTGAATTTAGTTAACATTAATATCTTATAATGGAAATTCCTTTGTCAATTCATTAGGAAAATACTCTTGTTCATCTTTGCCTTGTAGAAGTTTATGTTGCCACTGATCTCTGTTGATTTTGACTGAATAATAGATGTACACATTAGAAGTTTCCAACTAGAATTTCTGCTTCTGTGTAAGCCCTATTGAAATTAGCTGCAAAAACTCCCACTGTTTTTCAGTAAGAGAAGAAATATTCTTCTTAGTGTCACACATAGCAACAACATGATGGATCAAATATGACCAAAGTCTACTTTGCTAGAATTCAGAAAAGAGTACCAAAGTCCATTTTGACTGTCTAGGAGTTTGCTGGAGCAGAGAAGAGATAATGTCAATGCATGCAGTTATGAGACATGCTTATTTTCTCAACACTTGATATTTTAAGTCAAAAACATCAGTGACATTCAGTGAGTTTCCACATGCAAATAGTTATAAAAAGAAGAATTTTCACTTAAACTATATAATTTAGCAATGTCTTTACTAATTGAGCTAGTCAGCTTGAAATTGCATTATATACACACCAGAAAGGAAGAATACAGATGAAACATAATAGATTTCTGTCTTAATCATCTCCATCAATCCACCACTAGCATGGATATGTTATTCTCCAAAAATCTATGCAGTAGAACTACTGAGATACATAGGATTTCTACTCTGAAATATTCTTGAGCACAAGGTTTCCTTCATGTAAGTCTTGATGTATACATGTATTTCCCCTGACTTTTAATTATTAGAAGAGAAAGGATAATTCTATTTAAAAATTATCTTTTTATACTATTAGTTGTCTTTTACATATATCAATAAACATAGGCAAAAGTGATTGTGAAGTGATTATGAGTCACTTGAGAGAAGTTGTTTCTATTTCATTGCTATGGCTTCCATTTGAAGGATAGTAGAGAAAAATAGGCACTGAAAGGATCATGGATAAAGAATTCCTTTCTCTTACTTCTTTCTAAAAAATTCATTTTCCCCTGTCACTAATTAACCCGTTAATTTGGGACAATACTTCACCTGTAATGGTATCAGATATGATCCACCACTAACATTTACAATAAGAAATAACAAATAAGGGGGAAATGACGACAAAAATATAGGAAGTACTGCACAGCTGTGTACACAGTTACACGTTTATTTCAAATGACTCACTTTTCAGTGCTTGCAACACAGTGGGATTCCTGTATCTGAGACGGTAACTGCCTTCCATGCCACAGGCTCAATATAGCTAGTAACCTCCAAAATAATAGAAATCTTAAAAACAAGGATACAATAAAAAGTTACAGAAAATGTTGCTGTTTTAGCAAATGCCCTGACATATTTGCCAGGGATTTTAGTTCCGAAGTGAATTCAGCAGTGACTTGATCTAATATGCAATTGTTCTATGCCAATAGTGTAAGTCCAAAGTACCTGAGACTGTGTATTCAAAAAACAGCTTATGTGTGTTCATTATACAATTTGACTGGAACTTCTGAATATTTAGCAGATAGATCTGTGCACCATGTAGACTATTACTAAAAGTGACAGTGTTCTCCCTTTAATAAAGGTGGATGTTAACAGGATTATGATTCTCTCTTCTGAAGACTCCCAGAGAACAGTGTAAAACCCTGCTCCTTGTTTCTTTACATTAAGTCGTATTCTGGTGAATGTATTTGGGCATAGGTGCAAAGGCTTTCCTTCCACTGTCAAACAGGATGAAAGGAAGACAGAATAACAAAGCAATTAAAAGAAGAAACAAAAATCTGTAGTCATGTCTGAAGAGAATGGGTGAGCAGTGAAAAGGCCTATCCTTAACCAGTTTAGGACAGAATAACAAATACATAGATAGGTGATGGTACAAGAGGCAATGGGCACAACCTGAAATAATGAAGGTTCTGTCTGATCATCACAAAACACTTTTTCACTGTGAAGGTGACTGAACATAGATTGTCTGGGTATGTTTTGGAGTCTCCATCCCTGGAGATATTCACAAGGTGTCTAGATGTGCGCCTGGGCAACCAGCTCTAGGTGGTTCTTCTTGAGTAGGGTGGTTTCACCAGGTTTACATTCAAGGGTCCCTTCCAACCTCAGCCATTTTATGATTCTGTAATTACTGAGACAGTAAAAATTCTTCCTCCATCTGAGAGAGAAGCATAGCAAAGCAACAAAAAGAAATTAAAGAGATTATGTATTTGTTTTTTTTTTTTAATATCATAAGATTCAAGACATTGCAAATAGCATAAATATATAGAAGAGATAAAATTTACTACTTTTCAGTAGGAAATGGTATTATTATAAATTTCATCAGTGTTTTTTTTCCTATATGTAAAAGAACAACAGGAATATCTGGTACTTGTCTCTGAACCTTAGAGGTAAAGGCAGGGAAAAAAATCCCCCGAAGAACAATATGAGGTTTAGGATGAACAACATGAGAAGAGAGGAAAAAAACCCACACATTAAATAATTGGGTTATGTTTAGATTGGTGAAATAAAAAATACTGGTGGTTTTTTCCTTCAAACAGTGAGCAAAGCGTGCAGCTAGCCTTGGCTATAGCTTTCCACTGCTACATGGAGGAGCAGATACATTCTTCCCCCTACCATCAGAAGTGAAAAACACTGCTGACATTTTCTTTTGCAGGAATGTATGATGCTCCCAGGTCAAACAATAGTGTCTTCACAGCACATGGTATCAACTTAGTTCAAATGCACATAGCAGGTTCTGAAGAAAAATCTGAAGGGAATCTAGGAAAGGAAAAAGAAGTGTTCAAAAAGATGTTGTAATGGTACTAGAGACCAAATTTACCAGTGGACTAACGGCTTGGGATAGTCAGATTCTGCAAATGCACTCTCAACAAAATATATCCTAAACATTGAGATGGAAGTAGCTCTGGATCTGCTGAAAATAAATCTTAAATTTCATGGAATTTCTAGCTGCTTATAGGTGACAGAGTCTTTGATGAAGCTGAAAGAGGGACCCTTCCATCCTATAACAGGCAATGCCACTCCATTTATCATTCAACTGTCATATTGGGCCAGTATATAGATGGGGACTGCCTTTCCCCTTTCTTTAAAGGGGCGAGAGGAAGTCCAAAGGATTTCTATGTCTCAGTCTGCACAAGCTCTACTACATCTGTTTTTTCTAACATACCATTTTCTGCTATTCTTTTTAATTAAAAAAAATAATAATAAAAAGGAAATGGAAGTGATATTCTTCTCAAGTGTTAAGGTTCATTTTATGCCCTGCCTCATGCTGATCCATATAGCTAACAAGTTCTATAGCATAGCTTGAGATTGTAGCAAATCTCTTCCAGATATGTCCACTCATGTTTTAAGAGATAATATGCGCCAAAGAATAACTTTTCTTTCACTTTTTTGACGGTTAATACATTTTAGGTCTTTGAACGTAGTCTGTGACATGCCAACTGACCACAGGACAAGAGTGTGTTCCCTGGCCTGTTTTAATTATCAGCATTAATATAAACACTGAATCTAAGTCTCTCCATTCATGCATGATATTTAATACCCAGCTATATCTGAAGGATTATCACCTTGTTTGGCTCCTACTCATCTGTTCTCTGGTAGTAGAGAGACAATCAGAAATAAAGCTTCAAATGTTTAAAGCAAACCTAGCAAGGACAGATAACCACAGCTTAAATGTCTAACATTCATATTTGAAATTTCAGATTTTTGCTATAATAACAAGTCCTAGAGAATCATCATCATCGGTTGTTTTTTTTTAATCTTAACTAATATATGATGTCTAAAAGGCAAAGACATAACGTTAATTCTTCTCCATTATTCAAAATATTTTAATAAGGCTTTACTTTCTGTTTTTTTTGTTTAGTCACTTAAGCATTTTAAGTTTCAGAAATTAATATATCACAGTTCACGTGTAGTCTCTGTTAACTTTCAATTTGAACTTTCATTTCTATCTAGCTGTGCACAAAGTCTTCAGCACTTTACTCTGATCTCCTCTCCGTTGCTTTAGATAGGTAAAAACACTCTCTCCAGCACTATGACTGTAAAAATCGTGTGTCTCAGAAGTGTAGTTCCTGCATACAGTCAAGCAGCACCCTTGGGAATGGTTAGTTGCCAAGAACAAACCATGTCCTTTAAGATACCCGCACTGACTGAGAGTGTACTTACTGATCTTTCCTACTGGGATGTTTCTAGATTTTTTTTATTTTTCCTAAGCTATCTAGTGCTGTAATGTAAAGGCAGTAAAAGAAGAGAGAAAAATAAAAGTCCCTGTGAAAGGAATGAAAACATTTGTAGTCCTGCTGTGGTGAGAGGATAAAAGATCTTCAAGTACAAAGAGACAAGTGGTGAACCCCCTTCACTCACACAGCTACTGTTTTACTCTCCCCTAGATACTTTTAAAAAATATTTCTTGGGGATTCAGCTGTAAACCAGAATTTATCTTGTGGAACAATGTATCCATATGTTTTATTAAACAGCAAAAGCAAGACAACTCAGAATGTGAAAATTCAGTCAACCAAGATTTCAAAGGGGGCTGAAAACCAACCTTCAATGTTTGGAGGAGCTGTTTTGTGGAGAGCAGCCACTTGAGCACACAGGATCCTTATTTTGATGCACTTACATTAAAGCTGCATGAATTTACACTTGGGTAGAACATCTACATTTTTAATATTTCAGCCAATTTATAGATATAATAGTTTTGTAGCATTTCATAAGCACTTTGCTGAACTAAACACATAGAATATTTTTTTTAGCCATTCTCTGTGTGGAATCTAGAATAAATTCACAATCTCAGAAACTCTCTCTCTTGTCAATTGCCTCCAAAGACTGCCTGGAATATTTCATGCACTAATTCATAATTATTCTCATTAACACATCACCTTCATTAGCACATTAATTATGCTGCAGTCACATCAAATTCAACTTAATATAGATTTAACATGCAAGCCAAGTGTCTAAGGCCCACACAGTGTATATATAAACAGGGATTCAATTGCATAAGCATAAATAACAAGTGCTATTTCAACCTTCTAAGTGCTTGAAATATCCACATAAGCCTGGCAGACATGATACAGGCTTAATAGCAGACATGCATTCTTTTGGTCAAGCACCTGAGGGCCAGATGGGATACACTGTCATACAGTGTTCCACCAATACCTATGCTTGAGCAATTGAACCCACACTTAGACCTTCACTGAATACAATGATAGTTTGAAACATTCTTCCACATACTACCTTTTAAACGTAGATGCCAAAATTTACATGCCTATATTCTGGATCTGAACCAGACTCAATCTTGGTTGCACAAACCAAGTGTCTGGAGTAATTTGAAGTTATTGATGGTATTTCGCTAACTTTCAGTTAATACTGCAGAAGGGGCAGGGGATCCTTTAAATATTTAGTACTACCTGTCATTTTTGTGTGCATGACTTGAATACTGTAGAATCTCAAACTAGGAGGCTATGTTCTGACAACTGCATTGTATAGTGTACCTTCGTGAGGAACTGGAATTTTTAACTGCCTTAAAACATTGCTAGTGTAGCAAGCTGTGCAAAGAAGCCTCCTGCCAGGAGACTGAAGATAAAGCCTGAGGGGAGGAGCCCATCAGACTTTATTTTTCATGGGCTTCTCTCCCCCACCGGTTCCCAAAGGACCAAGACAACAGCAACAACCAAGTTTGTTGTAGACCTCTCAGTGATGAATATAATCTTTATCTCTCTTTATTTACTTTTATTCTTTCTCCCTGTCCCCTTACACATTTTCTTGTATATCTTTATTCTTTTATATTGTTATATTACTATAGATAATAACAACCAGAATAGCTCCATACCTGTTTTCCTTCACAACCAAATTCTTCTTAAAAAAACCCTATATATATATATATATCTGCAAACACTGTTTTAAGTCTTGTTTAATATCATCTTTAATGACCTGGATGATTGGGTCACTTTCAGCAAGTTCACTGATGACAAAAAAAGTGGGAGGAGTGACAGATACTGGCATCCAGAGGGACCTCAGCAGTCTGAAGAAACAGGATGACGGGAACATCACAGAGTTCAACAAGGGGAAGCGCAAAGTCCTGCATCTGGGAAGGAACAACTTCAACACCAGTATATTCTGGGGGCAGTCCACCTGGAGGGCAGCTCAGCAGAAAAAGACCTGGCAGTACTGAAGAAAAGATTTGCAGATTTGCAAAGAGTCAGGTTCTTTCCAGTGGTGACCAGTGATAGGACAAGAGGCAGTGGCTGCAACCTGAAACCAAGAAGGTTCCATGTGAATATCACTTTTTCACTGTGAGCATCACTTAGCACAGGTTGCCCTAGTTGTGGATTCTCCACCCTTGGAGGTATTCAAACAGTGTCCTGCACAGCCTGCTCTAGACATCCCCATTTGAGCAGGGTGGTTAGACCAGGTGTCCTCCAAAGGTCCCTTCCAACCTCTGCCATTCTGCGATTTTGAAATTTTTGTCCAAAATAGATTTCCAGCTTTGTCCTAATGGAGATCAGTAACAATCAGGGTCTCTCAGGAGTCCCTATGGAGACCAGTATTGTTTAATGTTTTCATCAAGTATATAAACAAATGGATTAAGTGCACTGTCAGCAAGTTTGCAGACCACACCAAGATATGTGGTGCAGATGGATTCCACTGGAATCCATCCAGAGGAACCTGGGTAAGCTTGAGTAACAAGTGCATGGGAACCTCCTGAGGTTCAACAAAGTCAACTGCGAGGTCCTGAGTCAGGAAAATTCTGAATATCAATACAGGTTGTAGGACGAATGGATTGAGAGCAGTCCTACCAAAAATGAGTTGAAGGTACTGTTTGAAGAAAGGGCTGGACATGACCCGGCAATGTCAACTTGAAGCCCAGAAAATCAACTGTATTCTGGGCCGCATCAAAAAAAGAGTGGCTAGCACATCAAGGGATGTGATTCTGCCCCTCTGCTTCGCTCTCATAAAACCCCATCTGGAGTATAGCATCCAGCTCTGGGAACCCCAGCATGAGAAGGACACGGAGCTGTTAGAGTGGGTCCAGAGAAAGGCCATGAAGATGATCGGAGGGCTATAGCACTTTTCCTAGGTGGAGAGGCTGAGATAGTTGGGTTTGTTCAGTCTGGAGAAAGGAAGGCTCCAGGGAGACCTCACTGAGGCCTTTCAGAACCTCAAGAGTTTCTGTAAGAAAGATGGAGACAAGCTTTATCAGGGCCCATTACAATAGGACAAGTGGTAATGGTTTTAAATGAAATGTGGGTCAATTCTGTTTAGATATGAGAAGAGCTTTTTTACAATAAGGATTATGAGAAACTGGAACAGGCTGCGCAGAGACATTGTGGATGCCCCATCCCTGGAAACATTCACTGTCAGATGGGCTGGGGTTCTGAGCAGCTTGATCAAGTGGAAGATGTCCCTGCTCATTGCAGGGGTGTTGGAAGGAATGATCTTTAAAGATCCCTTCCCACCCAAACTATTCTATGAGTCTATAATTCTATTGTATATCCACTTGCTAAATTTGTCTTTCCCTGCCCAGGTTTGATTTGTCACTGACTGAAAATTAACAGAAGAGTGACTCCATTCCTCATTTCAGACACACAATAGTTCAAACAAGATAGAATTATATAATTCCAGTCAAGGAGTAGGGTCCTCGTTCCCTTAATTATCTTTCTCCACTGATCTCAGAGATATTATATACCCATGCAGGGTATGCTCCAAATTCAGTAAGGACATCATCATCTAGGAACTAGAAATTACAGATTAAAACACAAAATAGTTTTGAGGATAGAGACTGATTCCTAAAAGTACAGTTGATATTTCATGCTTATTTTCTAACTTTTTTTCTCCTCTGGAAACACTGTTGTGCTTGACCTCAAAGCAAAAATTGATTAAACTTTATAGGAAATGCAACAGACAGATTTTATTTTTTTTAATCTAATTTTTTTTATCTAATTCATTAAATTTTATCACAGTAGTGTTGCAACCATACGCAAGGTGTAAATGTGATTCAAGTTCTGTTTAATTTTTCCTGTAAAACAACATATCAGAAAATTCTCTTTTATTACAAATTAATTCATTCACCTAATAATAACACTCATCCATGCACATTACTGATATAGTAAGAGTAATATTGTGCTACTTACTAATAGTAATATAACCTCCTTGATTTTTTAAATTATTTTCTTGTATCTTTTATGAATTCTTAATACTTTATTTGTTCAATAGTTTAAATGCCATGCCTAGACATGAATATATTATGAAATATAAGGGCTATATTTATGATCAGTTTTCCATTTTCAGCTATACTTGATCGTTCTCCTCTCCTCTCCCATCCCGTCTCCTCCCCTCCCCTCCTCCTCCCTTCTTGTATGTGATTAATTTTGAGGACCTAGAAATGTCAAGATATATCTCATCTTTCATGTGAAGATTAACGCCACTGTTCAAAATCTATCTTCTATACAGATCAAACATTAGTTGCACTTCTTTCTTCATGCTCTTTCTTCCTCACTTGCCTTGATCTGTTCTTCAGGGTCTAAGGAAAAAAACTCACAAATTTTGACTTGGCTTTTGGAGGTCCCCCAGATCAGTCCACAGAATTTAGAGGCAATGCTGCTAAGGCTGACACTGATAACTCTATACAACCACATCCAACTGAGTTCTGTGCCTTTCTGAGAAGATCTACTGGCTTCTAAATAACGTATGAACTGCATGATTTACTAGATTACACAAAGCAAATTTCTGCACTCAAACCATATATCTAGTGTTCTGTCCTTTATTGCAAAGTCATTAACTTTTCCCCCTTAGTTTCTTGTGAAGTTGAGATAAAATACTAAGTACTTAACATCTGGGAAGCACAATATAAATGACAACTGGCACCAAAATTACACACTGCCTTGTAGTATAGCTGGTAACCTAAGGATTTGATTCACTTTTCGCTTTCTCTCAGTAAGCCATCTATTTCATTGTCTTGGAAATTGTAGGAAGGACAAGCCAGATACAGGCATGTGCCTCATTTCCCTGTTTACAAGCAATCTGGCAGAATTGAAAGTTGCATTCATGATATTCTCTTGTAAAAGCAACACAAAATTCTAGTAAGACTTGCCAGATCTGAGCAAATCAATGAACACTTTTCACTGTCAGGCTGGTAGAACGCATGCTGCTGTGACTGTAAATACTGAAATTTGACAGTGAAAGTGAACAATTATTCTTCTGGCCTTCTACAGTGTGTTCTAGCAGACTGTTATAATGGTGTGTTTAACTAATAGTATGTATATATTTTATTATATGAATATCTTTTCTAGTGCTTTATGAATATCTTTTATGGGATCTAATATGTTTCAGCTTCAGATTCTACAATGGTAGATCTTCATAGAGTTACTTCTGTTCTTTATCTGGGTCAATCAGAAGAGGATAAGTGTCAAGATGTACTGACCTTCCATGTTAAAAAACAAAGAATGCTAGATATTAACATGAGGAAAAATAATAATAAAAAAAGGTCTGACATTTAACCTTACTGTATTAGGGTGGTTTTATTCAGTTTCGATTTTGTTTTCATTTTGGAAATCAAGTGTGAACAATAGCCAGCAGCTTTTAATATCCTTTGACATACTTTTCCCTTGGGATTTGATTTCAAAAAGTCTTATATCTACATCCTTGGAGGAATATATGCTTAGGAAACTGTGTCATAAACCTAAGTCCATTCATTGCTATACCCATGAGAATCAGCAACAAATAAAACAAAATATGCCTTTTCTAGCCACAGAAAACTTTGATTCTTTTGCTCTTCAAAGAAAACATTTTGTGCTCATAAAGATGTCAAAAACTAAGAAGGTTATTTGGCTTCTAGCTATAACACTGTTCAGTTTCAGACTCAACATAACACATCTCCAAACAAGTGAAGGGATGAGATCTCGTACTTGAATTATTGAAGAAATGTAACTTTAAAAACCTTGAGAACATTGGTGCAATGCAGAGAAATAATAATATTTGTTCTCTTAGTCTGAGCTTTTAACCATAAATAAAATATGCTTGCCTTCTACAGACACTGTACAGAACTTAACACACAGAAAGAATGTAGTGAGTTGTCTTGAATATCCAGTATCGTGTGAATTTGCTCCCATCTGCATCAGCTGATAGTTATGAGTTAAGTTGCTTGGTATAATTTCTTAAATGGTGAATATGTAAATAGTTTATTTTTCAAATAATTCTAAGCCTGGAAGTTCAGCTAATTCTCAGTCCACATTACCGTCCACTTGTCTGGTACATACTTTATCAGCTTGTCTATGAGGATTTTACAGGAGAAAGTTTCAAAGGCTTTGCTGAGGTTAAGATAAACAACATTGACTCTTACACCCTCGTCCACACCACTTATTTGATTGTTGAAGGCTATTGGTTTGATTAAACATCATTCCCTCTTTAAAAATCCATGCCACACAACCACCTTGTCCTTTCCATGTTTAGAAGGGGTTTCCAGAGTGATTGGCTGCATCCCTTTCCGAGCGGCTGAGGTGAGGTTGTCATTCAGTTCCCCAGATTCTTCTTCCTGTCCTTTCTCAAGATACCAGTAACAGTTTCTTTGACATGTTAGCAAGGTGACCTCATCACCATGAACTTTAAATTATATTGGCCAGTGTGGTGGTTTAACCCAGCAGGCAGCTAAACACCACTGAGCCCTAAACACCACTCTTCCCACAGTGGGATGGCGGGGGGAAATGGATAAAAAAGGTAAAACTCATGGATTGATATAAAGACAGTTTTATAGGACAGAAAAGGAAGGAAAAATAATATTAATGATAAAAGAATACAGAAAACAAGTGATACACAATGCATTTGATCACAACCTGTTGACCACTGACCAGCCAGCCCCTGAGCAGTGGGCCACCAGTTTTATTGTTCATCATGACATGATATGCACAGAATATCCTTTTAGCCAGTTAGGGTCAGCTGTTCTGGCAGTGTCCCCTCACTACTTCTCGTTACCCCCAACCTCCTTCATGGCAGGGCAGTATGAGAAGCTGGAAAGTCCTTGACTTAGGGTAAGCACTGCTTTGCAACAACTAAAACATCAATGTTTTATCAATATTATTCTCACCCCAAATCCAAAACACAGTGCTGTACCAGTTACTTAGGAAGAAAATTAACTGTACCTCCCCACTCTGTTCTAGAGGCTCCATGCTTTACTGGGTGTTACACTTTTATTTTAGACTTCAAGAGATTTCACCCACATGAACCCTTGCAAAGTCTTTGATTCTTTGATACCTTGAGTTCACCTTCAGAGAAAAACTAAACATTTTTCTCTGAGAGATTTCTTTTACTTTGGTGATAAAAAAGGCATTTTTGGGAAAAAGGGTTTTACAGAGATAACACGCAAACAAAGGAAAAGCATTACAACAGATTACTGAGACTAGCAAGCACTGCTATCGTAAGGTAACCTTTGTTAAACCCAACAAACACAAACTCCATAAACTTTAGTGAAATACCCATAACTTAAATGAAATACCGAAAAAAGTGTTTAAATTGCCCACAGGAGTAAAAAAAGAGAGATTAAGAGAAGAAAGAATAAAGAGAGAAAGAGAGGAGAGAGACATATTTACCACTCTGGAGGTCACATGTTGACAGGTCAGGAGGGAAGAGCTCAAGGGGAAGTGGAAACCATGTGTATGTCTGTTTATAAATTCTGGCTATTGTGGCTAGTCCCTCTGTGTGGGACCTTTGAATCATTGCCACTCACTGTCCCCTTTACCAAAGTGAAGGGTGCCACAGCCAATTAGAGGCTCCAGGGGGTGGGGGGCCACCAGGCAGACCTTACTGACAGCCCAGAAAAGTGCCTTCTCTGCTGTGTGCTCTGCATGGACATGGCCTTGTTGGCTAGGCCTGGCCCTTCCCACCTCCTGGCCACCCCTCTACCCCATACCCTCATAAGGTGGTTCTAACCCGATAATAACAGATCTGGTGTCACAACCAGCCAAAACCAGGACAGCTAGTGCTTGTGGGTTAATCCCACTAGGCCTTATAGAATTACATATGTTCAGTTTGTTTAAATGTTCCCTCAGCTCATCCTCCTCTAACAATGGTAAGTCCCCTTTCCTCCAGGATTTCCTTTTGGAAAACACTGACATGAAGAATGCATTGAGTACTTTGTCCTTTTTCATTACCTTTATCACAAGGTCTCCTCTCCCATACTGCGGTGGACTCACATTTTCCCTACTCTTCCTTTCGCAGATGATAAACTTGTAGAATCCTTCACGTTTGCCATCACATCTCTCATCAGATTCAACACCAGATGGTCTTTGGTTTTCCTCAGCTCATCCCTTTATGTTCAGAGTATTTATGTTCATCCTGGGTCATCTGCCCCTTCTTCCACCTCTTGCATATTTTCTTTCTAGGTCTGAATTTAATCAGATTCTCCCTGTTCATCCAAGCAGGCCTCCTACTGCCTTTGCTTATTAAGTGCTAAGTAGTTTCACTCCCTATTATAATCATGAATAAAAAGTTCACATTAACTTCATGTGAGTATAGCTAACAAGGTTTCAAAGACTTTTTTGTTTTTCAAAATAATATAATTAAAAATAGTTTTTAAGAGAGTTTTAAGATTATTTTTGTTATATTCTTTATTCTGTTGCAAAACAGTCTTCATCAGAGGAAGGTGTTTGTTACATTGCTAAATCTAAACAGCACTAAATATAGACAGTGGCTTGAACATTGCCTGAAATTCTTCTAAATACTGTTGCGTCTGGTAAGCAAAGAAACTGAACTTATGATCTAAACCAATAGAATAATGTACAAGTTGTATGTTGTTAAAAACTGCAGTCACCTAAATTTATCTCATAGTAGCAGTAAATTCAGTTGCACACAAAAAAATCATAGAATCATAGAATATCCTGAGTTGGAAGGGATCCAGAAGGGACCCAAACAGGACAACCGTAAGAATCACACAGTGTGCCTGAGACCATTGTCCAAACAGTTCTTGTAAAAGGTGCATGAGATTTGCTGGAGACCACAGCACTCGTGAAGGGCATTCAAGCACAACAGAGATTAACAAAATAACATTGGGAGATTTGTGTCTTCTTGGTCTGGAAGTCAGAAGCCAGGTGATATACCTCAGGCCACAGTCTCAAACGATGGCATCTATGTACGGCCAAACAACTCAAACCATCGTGCCTGTACGTGAGATAGTCTTCTTATCTCCCATTATAGGCAGTGATGGTATAGTCAATGGAGCCATGAGCTGGAAGGCATGTTCGTCCTGGCAAGGCATTTATTACCGCTAAATCTGAAGAACCCCCCCAGTGGTATTCAGCTACACACCCACAGACTTAGAGCAGTGTGTGACATCTCAGTCATGTATACACAGATGGCATCTATGACATGGTTTTGAAAGATTTGCCCTCTTTTGGAGTAAGGACTGAAAGTCAGGCAGTATACAGAACCTAAATCACCTGTCCAGGGTGCACACAGGTAACTAAGCACCAGCCTAGCTGTGGAACAATAGTGATAATGTTCCATTGAAATTAAAAGGATACTAAATGCACATTTTAATTTTATAATATATTCAGATCATGACATTTGCTCTGCTAATGTTCCGGTCTATGACATGCACAGTCCTCCTGGATCTTGCATCTCACTTTTCTGTTCCATGTAGATGTCTCTGACAAGATAAGGGATCTCATATGACAGTATATGTGTGCTTCCAGACTACTGAATTGAGCCTAAAGTTTGGACTACTGTTTGGAATGGTCCCTTATTCATAAAACTATTTTGTGGTGTTGGTCATCTGTGGAAATAAGAGAAAATAATTAAGTGTCAACAGCCTTGATCCTTCTATTAGTAAAGCTAAATGCCGTTTTTCCTCCTACACCTTATGAAAATATTTTCCTTAATTAAAATGAAAAGTGCTTTGAACAAAAAACATTGAGAGAACTAGCTGACAGCAAATTTTGTTTCTATTAAAATGAAAATATGCTGCTATGCCTGGCCACCTAGTAGCTGGTCATTTAGTTCACTGTCTGGAGGTGGATTTAAATGCCTATATTTATGTATAAAACACAATAAATTTCAGTCTGTGACCCCTTGAACATTCATGAAGAGTAAGTGACACATCTAGCAATGAAATTAAGGCTTCAGATATTTCTTTGCCTTGTAGATTTAAACTACAATATCCATAGGAAAATGCATAATAGTTGTTGTGTTTCACCCTTGTCTTCCTCTAAGCAGAATTACTAATGTATCATAAATTATTTGGACTGGTGTTATAATTTTTTAGATAATAACTTCCAGAGGAAATTTAAACCAGCTCTAAGAACAAGAAAAGATTTTTCTGACGTGTTCAGCCTTAAGAAAGTCTTACTTTTATCCTTCCAGAAAAAGATTGAAGATGAAGGGGACAGGTGAGAACTTTTTTCACTAGTGTTGTTAGAAGATTTGCAGATGATGGCCTTCTTACAGAAAAAGAGAAGTAAAAGTATTCTCTTTTCATCCATAATTACTAACACAACCTCTCTACCTCCCTTCCCGCCTTACTATTTCTATAAAACTTGAGGGAAATATTTTGCTAATTCAGTTTAATATTTTCTCTTTTTTTGTAATTTCTCTGTTAGACATAACAGAAGTTTTTAAGGCCAGGTGTATTCCATCATCTTGTTTAACATTCTGAATACCACAAATTTAAAATTATATCCACTGTATTCTGTCATGAGCTCGTGACAGAATGTATAGAAGTGATTGATGAGAAATTGAAGTTGAGCTGTATTAGGGAACAAACTATAAACAAGATTTTAATTTCTATGTAAGTTAAACATAATGTAAACAAAACTTGTAACAGAACATGGGTTTTCCATGCCATGTCAAATTGTCTTAAAGATATAAATGTCATTCCATTTAAGCAATGTGCAAACCTTGAATTGTAGAAACCTGATCAGTTGGCCCCTTTTGGTGTTTCTTTAATAATTTCATCAAGTGCAATTACTTACATGGTTGACTGCAATATTATGAAGAATTTACGAAGCATATGACTTTACTGGAATAAGTAAAATAAGGTTTTAAAAGATACAGAAAAAATAAGGAAGACATACAAAGAAATATCATTAATCTGTGGCTGCTTTGGAAGCTTCATCAGGATGTTGATTCTGGGAAGACGTTAGTGTGAAAGCCTTGTTATATGGTTGCTTTCTATAGGAAGTTTGCAAAGCAGCTGCAAATAATCCCCAAAATGTTAACTTTATTTGAGATTTCTGTGTTCCACTTTACGGGTAGGTGGTGAATGTGTTACATTACTGCCAAAAAAAGCAAAAAAATGCTGGACACTGTAAAATTGATGAGAAGCCTACAGGTAAAATCCTATCCTCTTTGAAGTCAGAGGAGTCAGGATTTTACCTCATAAAGCTATTCAAATTACATTGCAATTGAACTTCCATGGACCTTCTCATGAGACCAGGGCGTGAAAATGAAAGTGTAAATCCTATTCTCCAAAGCCTTGTAACAATTAAGCAGTTTTACTTGTGCAAAAAATTCTGACAAGGTACCCCTTAAAAAAAAAAAAAATCTGTTGAATAGGCTCTTTAAAACAGTTCAGTGATAGGTTCTGTTGTTTTTTTTTTTTTTTTTTTTTTTTGATGTATTAGAGTGCTAAGACTTTCAAATGTATTTGAAGTTGCTGCTACTCTTCTGTGTACTTTGGGAAGAAAGCCTATACTGTTTCCAGAAGAACAACAGTCCTAGTGTGAAAGTCAATGGCCTGAGGCATAACTACGGAAATTAAAATTTTCCATTAACAACAAAAAAGGTTACTAATTACCCTTGATTTTAAATACAGAGATTAACAGAAGAGTAAGCTGCTATGACAGAAAACAAACATCTTACAGAACTTATTGCAGTTTATATTCTCTGAAAAAAACCAAAAAATCTAAATTTCTACAAAGAACATGTTTGTGACATTAAAAGCTAACTAGCAGTGTTCCTGAGAGCTGACAGACTTACTTTTACTTTTTTCCCAGGTAACTTTTAACATACTCATTTTTTTTTTAACCTATGATTATCTTGCTCTGTCAGAACCCATTTACACAGATTTTTATACAGGTCTGACAACAGTAGTTGGAAGTAGAGATTACTGACTCACTTAACATTAAAAAAAGACAGCATTTACCAAATGCATTGCCATCATGACTCCCAGGTTCATCACTTAAATTTCTGAAATCTGCAGAAAAATTCAAATAGCTCTACCAGGGGCAAAACTGATGTTGAAATGATTAAGAATGTGTAAGCAGCAGCCATGGAATATTTCTACTGTTTAAATAGCCTTACCTTTATTCGTTATTGTGCTGGTTTTGAGTGGGGTAGAGTTGATTTTCTTCACAGCAGCTAGTATGGGGCTGTGCTTCGGATGTATGCCAAACACAGTGATGATAATAAAGAGATGTTTTTGTGATTTCTGAGCAGTGCTTACATAAAGCCAAGGCTTTTTCTGACTTTCATGCAACCATGCTGGCAAGGAAGTTAGGGGTGCATGAGAGGCTGGGAGGAGACACAGCTGAGAGAGGTGACCCAAACTGACCAAAGGGATATTCCATACCATATGACATCATACTCAGTATATAAAGCTGGGGGGAAGAAGGAGGAAGGGAAGATGTTTGGAGTGGGCTTGGTTGCTGACTGGGATTAAACCACCACAGTTATTTATTTGACTTTATCCAGTCTCAATAATATTAGATCATAGAATCATAGCATGGTTTGTTTTGGAGATGACCTTAAAGATCACGTAGTTCCACTCCACCTGTAATGAGCAGGGACCTCATCCACTAGACCAGGTTGCACCTCATCCAACCATAGGAAATCTGTTCAAGTGTCCTCTACCCTCATAGTAAAGAATTACTTCTTAATGTTTAGCAGAAATCTACCCTCTTTCAGTTTAAAGACTTTATCCCTTGTCCTATCATTACACGTCCTTACAATAGTCCCCCTCCCTTTCTTGTGGGCCACTTTTAGGTACTGGAAGTTGCTCTGAGGTCTCCCTGGAGCCTTCTCCAAGCTGAACAACCCTAATTCCCTCAGCTTTCCTCCTAGGAGAGGTGCTTAAACCCTTTGATCATCATTTTGGTCTTCATCCGGACTCACTCCAGCAGGTCCGTTTCCTTTTTATGTTGGGGGCCCCATAGATGAAAATGGTACTCTAGATGGGGTCTCATAAGAGCAGAGAGGGAGAGCTGGTCATGCTTCTTTTGTTGCAGCCCAAGATGAAGTTGGCTTTCTGGGCTGCAGGCACACATTACTGGGTCATGTTGAGCTTCTTGTCAACCAGCACCTCTGAGTCTTTCTCCTCATACTGCTCTCAATCCATTCTCTGTCTAGCCTTGTATCTGTGCTTGGGATTACCCTGAACCATGTGCAGAACCACACATTCATCTTTACTGAACTTCATGGGGTGAAGCGTGTCAGGGTGGCACCTAAATGGCACCTCTTCCCTCCAGTGTGTTGACTGTTCCACAGTCTACAACACAAATTGGTGTGGTCCAAAAACTTGCTGAGGTGCATTCAATCTGCTGTCCATGTCACTAAAAGAGGTGTTAAACAGCACCAGTCCCAGTAAAGACCCTTGAGGATGAGTCCTTGACCACATCAAGCCCTTGACCACAATTCTTTGAATGTGACAATCCATTCATTTCCTTTTCCACCAAGTAGTCCACCTGTAAAATTTACATCTTTCCAGGTTAGAGACAAGGATGTCATGCAGCACAGTGACAAATGCTTTACACAAGTCTGGGGAGGTTATGCAACTTGCTCTTCCCTTACCCACCAACTCTGTAACTCCATCATAGAAGGCCACCAAATTTGTCAGGCGTGATTTACTCTGGCTGAAGTTGTTTGCTGTCAACTCCTTGATTTTCATGTCCCTTAGCATAGTTTCCAAGAGAATCTGCCCTATGATCTTGCTGGGCACAGAGGTGAGACAAATCTGGTACTGTTTATTTGAAATTTTTCTTTTTCTGGGACAAAGCTGAAATAACATTTTTTTATTATTTTAAAAGAGAAAAGGGAATGACCACAAAAGTACTCCAGTAAAAAAAAAAAACACAACAAAATAAAAGATCCAGGACTTGATGAAGAAAAGAACACTTCTTGTTCATATGCACCTGCAAAATCAGTTTTGCATTTATGCTGGTTGATTTCTCTTTATTAGGGAAATAGATAATTTTATTATTATCCCTACTTGCTTTTTCTTCCTTTTAATCTTTGGAATAGCATAATTCTGAACTCTCATTTAAGTATTCTATACTTTAAAAAGCTCACTTTCTCTAGTCTATTTGGTAAACTTCTGACTGTTATTTGTATATTTTTCAGCCTTTTAATTTTACAGTTCTCTAAACTTGCAATTTAGTAGGCAGTCTTTACATTTTGCAACATACAAACTCAAAGTACTTGCCTTTTTCCTTATAACCCACCACCACTAATTCATTGCAATTTAAAGCTGTGTTTCAAGAGTCTGAAACTTCTAAAGGTTTTCTATTCTTTTCCCCCAATATGCTTTCCTTAGCTCTATATTCACATATTGCTTTCATAAGTCTGGGATCTCATAAAAAGATAAAACTAGGCTCAACATTTGTGTTTTTCTCTTTATTCTTCTGTATTTTCTGTACTGTAGAAATTTAAAAATTCTATGCTTCATGACATAAAATTCCCCATACCACATTCTACTCATCTTCACTGCTGAAGGCAGATATGTTATTTTACAGTTGTGTTTCCTTGTTTAATTTCTGTTCTTTGTAGTCCCTTTTATTTTTTTCATCTATTTTTCTGTAATAAAATTTCAAGACTATAATTACATGCCTTTTTTCTATCATGGACTACTTCTATCCATCCTTCCAATATGCATTATGACCGAAGTAGAATTACTATTTTTAATATAATTAATATTTAAGATTTTTTTAAAAAAAAAATCATTATGCTGCATATCCTAGCAGATGCCCTTCAGCTATCTCCCAGATCCATTCCAAATGTTTTGTATTCTGCAAAGGGCTGCCTGTGAAAGGGTAAATAGAGTATAACTGATGTTTAACCAAGCATCATGTAAGTGTCTTCATAAAAAAACCCTCAACAACTAAAATTCAGACAGTTTTTATTCCACTTCATGTTTCAAACATTATTCCTAAGTCAAAAAATATTCCCCTGTAGTTATATGATTTCATCTTCAAACCATTCCTGCATTAGATAAGTTTACCTTAAAACAACTTTTTGTTTCTATTTTGACATTTCAATGTTACTGGTGACACCAACTGTTACTTTCCAGATCTTGCTTTTCTACAGTCTCTGAATTTGTTCTCTTGCTGGCTTCCTTTTCCATGATGTTAAAGACAGTGTCATCTGTTACCTCCTTCACCAGCTTTGTTGTCCTTCTCTGGACATGCTCCAGAGCCTCAAGGTCTTTCTTGTAGTGAGGGGCCCAAAACTGAACACAGTATTCAAGGTGTGGCCTCACCAGTGCCAGAGGGACAATCACTGCCCTCATCCTGCTGGTCACACTATTTCTGATACATGTCATGACGTCATTAGACTTCTTGGCCACCAGGACACACTGCTGGCTCATGTTCAGGTCCTTTTCATCTGGGCAGCACTGCAGCCACTCTGTCCCCAGCCTGTAGCGCTGCAGGGACTCGGCACTTGGCCTTGTTGAATCTCATACAGCTGGCCTCAGCCCATTGATCCAGCCTGTCCAGATCCCTCCTTCACAGCCTTCCAACCCTCCAGCAGGTCAACATCCTTAACCACCTTGGTGTTGCCTGTGAACTGACTGATAATGCACTCGTTCTCCTTGCCCAGATCATTGATAAAAATATTTAACAGTTCTGGCCCCAACACTGAGCCCTGGGGAACTGAACCTCACTTTTGACCAGCCACTGACTGGATGTAACTCTATTCATCACTGCTCTCTGGGTCTGGCCATCCAGCAGGTGATTCACCCAGCGAATGGTGCACCCATCCATGAACAGCGAGTTTCTCCAGGAGAATGCTGTAGGAAACAATGTCAAAGGTTTTGCTGAGGCCTTGGTAGACAACATCCACAGCCACATTCCCTCATCCAGGAAGCATGACACTGTCAGAGTAGGAGACCAATCAGGACCTGCATTTCATAAACCCACGTGACTGTTTGTGCCTCATCCCCTGGTTGTCCTGTACATGCCAAATGATGACAGTCAATATGATCTGCTCCATAACCTTCCCCTGCACTGATGTCAGACTGAGAGGCTTTTACTTTTTTGATTATTAAAAAGTTCTTCACTATTTTAATTATCAACCATCTTTTCAGAAATTAGTATGCTTTTACTTAGAATGACATTGTGGTTGTTAAAACACTGTCTACATAAGTTTTCTGTACATTCTATGTTTATTTTGCAACATATATAGTTTTTGAAGCATACTGTAATACACATCTGCATATACTAATTTCAGTTATGTGCTTGTGTGTTCCAGAGACTTCCAAACAAAGTAGTAAGACTCAAAAAATTAAATGGTCTTTGACTATTTATCTACTCACACAAATATATATATATGTAAACACAAGAATGTATAATTTCCAGAAGTAGTGTACATTTTAAGACTCTTGTTAAGGATTTTTTAATATATATTCCCTATTCAGTCTGCTATCAAAATATCTTGAATAATTTCATATTTAAAAGATGAAAGATTTGATACTGATATCAGTGAATAAATACCATTCAATTCAATATATATGAGACAAAACTTATGGGTGGGAGATGGTCAATGAATAAATATTATAAGGAAAAATATACTGGATGAAATGTATGAAAAATGAAACTAAAATAAGCTCAATATTTTATAGTGACATAATTAATTATTTAAACTGATCACATTTCTTGTGGCCAGATGACCTTAAGAGAATTTAATAATTCGTTGCATGTATCTAATTTTGCACATCATTTGCATCTGTTTCTGCTATTGCTGTTACTAAAAAGACATAAATTTGTCTAGTTGAAGATCACCTTAAAAAATATAGATGAAAGAGGGATGATTGTCAATCTTACAGGAAGAAAAGTCTATGCTCTTGTGCTATTACCATCCTGTAACATAATGTCTCACAAACTAAATGTTATTTTGGGAAGGTGTTGCAGTATAAATTTTATTGTTAAAAACATAAGTATAGCATTTACTTATATTTTTACTTTGTGTATGAAAAAAATGTAATTGGTGTCTTTTCAATTGACATTTCTTAGAATCTGCAGTTTTGTTTCTTTATTTTAGTCATCCAGCAGTTGCTTGGAAGGTCACTTTTCCTAGTTTCCTTGTTAGTGCAAAAAACAAAATTCCTGATATAGAATGAGAGTGAAAGCAAGAAAAACCTTGAGGGGAATGATGAGAGAGATATGACATAAGCAAAATTATTCAATATTTTATATATTGTGGAACAGCTGAATAGTTTCACCCAAAGCTCATAAATAGTCTTTATGTCTCCTAGCTGTAACTCTGAGCAAAGACTGGAATATAACATAACATGAAAAATACATGTAAACTGTGTATATGTCTCACCTAGAAACAAATGGTTATGGCTTCAGTTTATTTACCAAGTGTAGTCCCATTCTGGTGCCATGCAATTAGCACAGTAGCAGAGAGAGCATTTGAGATATATTGCTAATTAATTGTTAATAACCTGCTGGGAACATAACCAAGACAGACACTAAATTGCAAAGCTAGTTATCAAGAGAGGAAGAGAAAATGATTTAAAGGTTTTAATAAGAATTCTGCATACAGCTTTCTTCCTCTCTATGTAACATATACATATATCACACAAATATCAAAAAAATTGTGTTCATAATGTGAATTCCATCTGAAAAGTTTATATAACAAGTTCTGTGAAGCTCATCACACTTAGGACTATGCTTAGTAACCAAGAAAGAAAATTACGTATACATGCATATAGTCAATAAAACACTTGAAGTAGAATTCACAGACAGAAAGTCTGTCAGAAGGACACTGATAAGTGAGTTCATCATATTCTGTAAAGTAGTGAGTTGCTGATGATAAACACAAAGAATCACAAACACATTAAAATAATTTATACATTTCTTCTGAAATTTAAGGATATGGTTGGGATAGGAACAGAATTTTTCTCATGCATATAAAGATGCTACTAATCCTCAAACTTTCAATGTTGAAACATAATCTCATGATTCTAATGCCTTTTATAGAAGAATAAAGTATCTGTAAAGGGCACCAGATATCTATGACTGGAATTGGAGGATAATTATTTCCAACCTGCAGAAATTCTTTTCATGTAATAAGGTGATTATAGCCCTTTTTCAAAGTCAATTTTCAAAGATGCAAGAGCCAGCTCTAGGGAGGTGAAGAAATAATAGAACTGGCTGGAGACAGCTGACAATTTTATTCTGGTCCTGCCAGGTGTAATAATAAAAGTGGGGAAGGGGAGGGGAAGAGGAAAAATGAAAGCAAGTGAGGAAGGCAGAAAGAAAGGATCTTTCATAAGGCACACCCATGCTGAATGTCAAGTATTTGAAGAAGTATTGAAAAGCAGAAAATCTTTCTTGAAAACTGAAATTTTAACTAATCTGTCAGTGCTAAACATAGATGGAGACCCACTTTGAATGCCTTTTATTCCAGTTTACTTCTATGGGGCTGAATTATTTTGAGTTAGACAACTGTGAAAACAACCTATTGAGAAGTCTCTGACACTGGTTAAAGAAGAAATGGCCAAAGCAAGGAAGCAGAATACACAGAAATTGTGAAACTGAGTGCCGTCCAGCATTTTTTTTTTTTTTTTTATTAAACTAGAGCACAATTAAAGATGGGCAGTCTGGGAATGGCTTATTAAGAGATTCAGATGGATTTTTAGGCAAAAAGTTGAACCCTTAAATGAAAGGCATTTAAAGTGACAGTAATTCAAGAAAGGTACTCACAACCTAGAGAGAAGCCAGAAAAAAGAGAATGCTGGTCATCTAGCCACAAGATGACATGAAACTGGTTTATTCTCTCCAGTCATTATAGAATCAAAAGGCTGAGAGAGTTAGGTATGTTCAGTTTGGAGAAAAGAAGGCTCCAGGGAGACCTTATAGGAGCCTTCCAGTAGCCAAATGGGGCCTACAAGAGAGCTGGAGAGGGACTTTTGGCAAGGACATGTAGAGATAGAACAAGGAGACATGGCTTCAAACTGAAAGAGGCCAGGTTTAGGTTAGAAATTAGGATGAAATTCTTTACTGTGAGAGTGGTGAGGCACTGTAACAGGTTTCCCAGAGAAGTTGTGGATTTGTTGCCCCATTCCTGGAAGTGTTCAAGTCCAGGTTAGTTGGGCCTTTGAGGAACCTGGTCTCTTGGAATGTGTGCCTGCCCATGACAGGGGGTTTGGAGCTAGATGACCTTTAAGGTTCCTTCCAACCCAAACTGTTTTGTTATCCAATGATTGTTTCAATTAATCAATTATCTATTACAAAACTGTTTTTGTTACATTTATGCTGAATTCTAAATGTCCATGTGTGAACACCCCAATTTTCTGTATCCATACTTGCTGACGGTAAATGGCACTTGAGAAAAAAAAAAAAAAAAAAAAAGAGAGAGGAAAAAAGTCTGGTAAAAACTTATGTTCTGTGCAGTAGAAGAGTTTTTGCATTTTAGATTCCATTACAGCTATCAGATTCTTTCACCTTTTTTCTTTCTACTTCCTCAGTTTAACTACAGAAATTGTGGTGAAATTCTATTAAAAAGGAATTCAATACACTCAGGTTACCAAAGGAAAGGAAACTAAGGGATCCTAATTCTGAGATGTGGGTCGTTGTTCATGTTGCATTGTTCATCTGTCCTATTTATAATGGACATTTACAAATACTGCTTTTCAGGAAACAACCAAGTCTCAAAGGAAGGATAGAAAATCTTCTCCCAAAATTGGGGCAATGCTTTCCCTAAATATTTGTCATATCCACTGTGATAATCAAGTTTCTTCTTGCCTCCTTGTCCACTGACTAGTATTTCTGGAATTCAGTGGTCCAGCTTCCTTACAGGGTATTGGATACCCATACTAGAAGTTCCCCATGATCATGCACTACTGTCTTCACTGCTAACAGTTTTTCCAACGTAGATGGTTAGATGCAGATAACCTCATTAATCACATCACTCCAGGTCAACTTATTTGATATTCTCTATATCTACAACCCTCTTAGAAGTTGCTACTGGATTCCTGCTACCCACTAGTCTCCCTCCATAGTTGTGTTACAAGGAAGTAAAGTTGTTAACAGGTCGTCTGTGTTCTGTTTTGTTGTTTTTCCACTACACATAGCTGAGCCGTCAGGGCAGCATAGGCATAGTACATACCTCACTGGTAGTGCTTTGATGCAGGCCTCCTCATAATGAGCACTTGTGTTTGATTTGTTTTTCCAGTGCATACAAGAATCATCTAATGAATTCAAGCTAGGCAGATGTTTACAAGGATTCAATAATTTGATCAGTGTTTCAGGCAGCTGTGACAACGTGGGATCTGAATTGTTGTCTGGATGCTTATCTGCTTCTGTCAACTACAGAAAATGCATGATGTGAGTGGGTGGGTCCAGCTACATGTCTATAACTCAGCATTATGAATACAAATTCTTATGTGTAGCATTGAATCAATCACATAAAATCCAAGGAAATACTGTTCTCTCTAACATACAAATCTTCAGAATTGCTGTTGAAATGTTTCAATTTCTTCCCACTTGGGCCCCATGTCACTGTGCCTATCTTCCATGGGCCAGTGAATGCCCTGTAGTATTCCCACATTTTGTGATAAAACATAACTGCCCTTCATTTTTTACTTGGTTTGTATGTACACTACTGTGGGAGACCTAATTCAGTCTGTCTATATCTGGCCTATTTTCTTCAACATCAGTTTTAAAAAATTTTGCAACGCCTGTGATGGTATTTAAAAACCTGTGCGTTTAGTTTTCTAGAAATACCTATTATCTTTAAATAAGTGATGCCATTAACTCAAATCCAAACTGATTTAATGTCAGAATATACAAGAGCTCTGAGAAGGCATTTTTCAAACCCTTGAGCTATTTTCTCTGCCCCTTTAGCTATTTGCTAAAATAGCCCAAGGGAAGTGAAACAGTTCTAAATCATCTAGTTTTGAGTAATCCAGAGAGGCCGGTGGCTAGAGTTACAGTAACTGGAGTTAAAGCACTAAATAGTAGCAATCATTGTAGAATCATATGTAGCAGTCTCGGAAATAATAATGCTAAAATCATGCTACAACTCTTTACTTAGATATAAAAAAATAGACAAGAAAATGAAAAATACATTTTTGGTCTCTTTAATATAAAAGAGATTACTATTTATAATAGGCAATAATAATCAGTATTCAGTGCCTAGAGAAATGAAGCTTCCATATACTTGAGGTCTATCACAGAGAGAAAAAGGAAACTTAGATTATTATTTTTGGAGTGAATGTAATGCATTAGAACAAACTCATGGGAGGCATGTAGTTAATGCCTCCTAAGTCATAAAGAAAAGAGAAAATAAACATATATTCAGAAAAAAAAAAAGAGGATTTTATATCTAAACTAATAATGTAATTAAGGAGATAAAAAAGTCTCTCCTTCAAAGAATCAACTAACTACTAGAACTAATCAATGAATAGGTATCAAAACCAGGATACATGCAACAAAATTTGTGGAACATACCTGCAATAATGTTAAAGACAGGAGATGAGATTCTGCCTCAGTCCATCAATGATTAGTGTAAATGAAAGAGCAAAAGATCTTTGTTTTCTTCCCCCCCCCACCCGTTTCTCTGCTTTTCTTTTGGACCCATCACATGCATTGGGATAAATTTTATATTGTCTCTTTCCATTAGACAATGTGAATCTGAGAAAATAACGCTAAAGAAGATTAAATCAACTATGCTAAGCATGCTTAGCAAGGTACAATAGAGACATGTAGGTCTTATTATTAACTGCAAAAGAAAGAAAATCTGTAATAGGAAGAAGTAGTTTTAACTACTCCAACATAATTCTGAGCTAAAGGTAATTTTAGTCATTAATGAAAAGTTAGCTCATGGTTTAGATAACTTTAATAAAGCATTTACCAAATACTATTAGGAATGAGAACACAGTAGATTTTTTTTTCTGAATTTTTACATTACTCAATGTAAACAAAACCGAGAACATTGAACTGATGAAAGGTAATGTGGAATTAACCTGCCAAATTCATTATCATAGTATAAGACATCTGTCAAATTCTAAAGACAACATTTTAAAAATTGGATGAACTTTTATTATGCATAATGCAGTATCCGTATATTAGCGGAAAAAAAAAGGATGGAAAGGCAACATGTAATAGCAAATTTCAAGCAATATTTCAACATTTATAAAAATAAAACTTCTATACAAATTGATGCTTCTTCTCACATACATTTATTTTTTTCTCAAACTAATTTTCATTCTCTTTTATTTGAGGCAGAATTTTTAACTAGACAGACTGTTAAGTTGATGAACTGAAGAAACTTTTGGATTTTTGTGAGTTTTTTGTTTTCACAGATCTTGTTTAAGAAGTTTTTTCTCCTCAATCCTATAAAGGTACCTGTAAGGTTTGTTTTTCTTTCTTTCCTAAAACAGACTTCTGTATAAAAAACCACAAACAAACAAACAAAAAGAGTAAAATTTGTTTTGGAAGTGGACATACTTTTTTTTGAAAAGTAAACATTCAAGGAGACAACACAATAGCCAATATAATTTAGCAAGCTAGATATATTTGTGCCAGAAATTTATTAAAATAATACTTACAGTGGGTTTAGCATTGACTTTATCACTGTTGAAGGTGGTAAGCTGATTTCCAAGGCTGAAGTGATTTAACTCCTCAATTGCATTTTAGCGCGTGCAATATATTGGGCCTAAGACCTGTTGTATCCAAGGAAATACGGTTTTGGCCTGGAAGAAGAAAAAAGGAAGCTCTTTCTGCAAAGAAAAAAATTAAACAAACAAACAAACAAAAAAATTTTTGGTCTGCTTCGTGAGATAATATTCATGCCATAGGACTTGGCAAAGCTCTAAAAGATTATAAAAGAATTCCTGCTATACCTGAAAGGAATAGCAAAGATACTATTGACTTCAGTGGGGCAAATATATTCCCTCCCACTAAGGAAATCGCTCCAGATGTCTGTCTTTCATCACTTTAAGTAATATAATTTTAAGTCCAATATATTTATTGCAAGCTACTTTATTACCTCTTTCTAAATAATTTTTCTGATTAATAAACAAAACAGAAAAAAACCCAGTGAAAAATCCCAATTTTTTTCAACCCCCTAATATCTACTTATCCACACAGATAGAAACAATGGACCACTTTATTATAACTGTAACAAACATACTTATTATAATACATAGTCCTATATATACTGTAATAGAATTATAGAATCATAGAAAGGACCTTCAAGATCATCTAATTCCAAACCCTCTGCCATGGCCAGGGATACCTTTCACTAGACCAGGCCTCTCAAAGCCCCATCCAACCTGGCTTTGAATAATGGGCCAAAAGCCTCCTTGTTTTCAATGTGCCTTAGAATAATTTCCAGGACGATATGCTCTATGATCTTGCTGGGCAGAGAGGTGAGACTCAGATCTAGTAATATTTATTTGAAATGGGAGAGAGTTGAAATATTATTTTGTCATTATTTTAAAAGAGAAAAGGGAATGACTTCAAAAGTACTCCAGTAAAAAATAAACCAAAATATAAAGATTCAGGACTTGATGAAGACAAAAATATTTTATTTTCCCTCTTGTTTTTATGCACCTGAAAAATCAGGAGTTTTCCATATATGCTGATTTATTTCCCTTTATTAGGGAAATAGATAATTTTGTTATGATGCCTATTTGCTTTTTCTTCCTTTTAATCTTTAAAGTAGGACAGATCTGACATCTAATTTATTTAAGTATTCTATACTTCAAAAAGCTCACTCTCTCTAGTCTATTTGGTAAACTTTTGGCTGTTATTTGTACATTTGGAAAATCATATTCTTCAGCTTTCCTATACCTTTTTATGAAAAATATAGATGTGGAAATTATGTTATCTGTTGTGCAGATTTGTCCTCCCCCCCCCAAAAAAAAAAAAATCAAATGCATCAAGCAGCACTGGTGCTTAAATGAGAGAGGTCCTACTCACCCTTTTCTAAAAACGAAAAAGGAAAAAAAAAAAATCAGTTGACTGTGGACAAATGTATTCTTTACTTATCTCCTAAATTAAAGTATGTTTTTTCTGATCTGCATTGGTGTTTGAACTCCAAACTTTCAACATGCTTTTATCTGAAAGGTTATTTCCAAATAGTCTAGCTTTTAATCTGAAACTTCTCTGAAAATCCTAGAAAGCTACTTTATGAAAGTCTAGTTACTATTTTGAACTACAATTTTTTATGTCCTCTTATGGAATTTACAGGATAAACTAATTCTCTATACTGAAAACATACTTTAAAATATGTCTGTTCCCTCATCCATAAATTTTACACCTTGACTTTAATATTGATCTCTTAGAGAAACTTTTTTCTCTTTTTTTCTTTTTTTTTTTTCCTTTTTTTTTAAAAAATAGGACCCAATTTTCACAGGGCAGAGACATCAATAGAATCTTTTGGGTGCTCAAGAATCTATTGGGAGTTCGGTCTTAATAGAACAGCTTCTAAATAGTTTATGTGTTATTTAAATATTGGCAATGGTGAGCAGAAATTTCAGCTTGGGATCATGCTGACAAACAGAACTTCATCAATAACAAAGGATGAAAATCAAGAGATTCTAAGCTTTCATTCACAATGTAGTAAGTTGCATGTTTGTGATGATGAATACCACCAAACTGCAATAAAATTGATAAAAATGGAGCATACTCAGGTATACATAGAATATATCCTTTCATACTGGTTTTTTTTTTCCCCTTACTTTTTTTTTTTTTTTTTTTTCCTAGGAGCAGGATTTGTAAAGGTCTTTGGTTTGAAATATTTTAAATGTTTCAAAATCTTAAAATTTCTTTCATAATTACCCTTTAGGGTTTTATTAAAACTGTGACACCTTTAAATCTGTAATTCAGAATTTTAAAAATTATTGAAGGAAGAATGCACAGGGAAATATTATTGACAGTGCTATGCACCTTGTAAATCAATATTAAACCAGTGTCATTACTGTGATATTCAAAGTTATTTATGTTAAACAACTAAAAACTCAACTCACATATGCAAATTAGCTATAGTGTTGTGTTAATTTCCACTTTATTGGATTCTCAAATTGTCACTTTGATAATAATCTTTAACAGGTAATAGTTTAAATAACTACATTTAAAACAAGATGCTCCTACAGGTTATCCTTCCATACACATACATGCACACACACACACACACACACTCACATAAAAGTTACATTCCAAGAAGATGATAGAATTGATTCGTGGATTAGCAAAAAATTTCATAAAATAATTATTTATCCCTTTGTTTTATTCAGACTTTTTCAATCCTATCTGAGCTCTGCAAAACTGAACAAAAATCTGTGCAAGTAGTTTGGTGGACTCAGTAGAGCAGATTCAATATTCTGAGAGCTTTCATGGCATAATTTTCCAGTTATAAATTTTTTAAATTATATTTTATATAGAACGTAAGAAAGGATATAGAATATCCTTAAATAGTTCTCTTTTTTTTTCAACTCAGATTTCAGAAAAGTTCTTTTTTTACAAATAAGATTGATTTCATTGTCTACTTTGGTTTATTATTCTTGTTTCAGTGTGCTACGGTGTTTTATTTTGACAATTCTTATTCTTACAGCTGCTTATTACTTTAATGACCTTTCCTTCCTGCTGCCTTTGCTACTGTGCAATGACAAAGGGTAATTAAATATTAAAACATTTGGTGTTGGACTTCTGATACTATGTAAAAAGTTAGATTGTTAACCTCTCAATAAAAGTATTTTAAGTCCAAGAAATATAATGATATTCAACCCCAAAATAGCTCACATTTTTGGATACTAAACATAGTAGGTTTTTTTTTAATTTGCTTTTAGAAAAAAATTTAATATGATATTATTTGTATTACATAGTCTCATATATTGCATTTTTTTTCTATATTACTGCTACTGATACTACTGCTAGTACTCCTAAAATTATAGACAGAGCTACTTTACCTAAGTGTAGGGAAATGCCTGCCTTTGGTTTACAACAGAGATAATGTAATCTAGTAAATGATTGAAGCTCAGAGAATTTCTTCCGCCTTTTTTTTCTGGTTGCCACTCTACTGTATGAAGACTTTGGTATGGTCATCTCACCCCTTATTGACTATTATTATGTCTTTTTTTTTTTCACTGAGTTGCCATTCCCACTGATTTTTTTAAGGCCTGGTATTTTCATTACCTATCTCAACTTAGATGTCATCAACTTCAAATCTCCCTATGTAAAATTTTAAAATTTTGTCTGTTTGTCATAGTATATTGAAGAACAACTGATTCTGAAGTACGATATTGAGATTATACTTCCAAGTACTGAATTTCTCAGAGTTTAGGTGGATTATTCAGGAGCCGCTGGTATTAGACTCAGCCACCTGGAACCAGCACAGTAAAATAGAGCATTTCTAAATATCTTAGTTGATAAATGATTACTCAAAATGTTACCAGGGTTTAGAGATGTAACAGAACTAGTAGTGCTTGCCACAAAATGTATCATAGAAAATTACATATAGTTGAGCCAAGCAATTTAAAGAAAACAGGCAAACAAAGAAATAGTAAAGGAAGGAACCTGTGGTGAACTGAACCAGCCAAACAGGTTGCTGTATAACCTGGTGCATATGAGTTGTTGTATAACCAGGTGCATTGTCTTAAAGAAGATCATAAGGCAGTAACTTAGAACTTTGGGGGCTCAGAAAGAAACGACTACCAGAGGCCCTCAGTTAAGCTGAGAGAATCAATTTGGCGAATTGATTCCCAGTGCAGCTGGTACCAGATAAATAATCCCTGACTTCTAAAACTCAACAATTGAATCTTAGAGGTTTCTTTGAAGAGTGAAATTTTAGGCAACAAAAATCCAGATGAGGCTACATGTCTATCATCTTGATTCTTCTCATGAAAAAAAAAAAAAAGTGATATTTCCTTAATTTCCAAGATGCTTTTAATACAATAAAGCTGTGTTTTTTCTCTAATTTCTTTTGCTGATTTCACTGAAAGAAGCAGGATTAAATTTTCCCAAATTGAGGTGTGGGAGGTATGGAAAAAGTGTCATTACTTTATATTCTCTAGAACTTAATGATAGTTAAGTCCCTGACTTAGCCATTTCCTTCTTTAGCATTTATAGCAACCAGATTTTTTTTAATTGTAATGAATGCTTGTTATGTTTTCTAAAGCTGATCTCTCACTATTACTACCTGAATAGTAAGTTGTCGAGTTGCTACAGTGAAGAAGAATTAAAATAATAGTTTTTTCTTGCTTTGACCCCACAATTGAAAAGAAGCTAAGAGCAGACTAACATATACCTATTGTCTACACGAAGAATTACTGAAAGTTACATCACTTCAAGTGTTTCAAGGTAAAATGATTTTTTTTCCTGTCAAGAGGTTAGTTTTGCTTTGATTACTAAGAGCACTCTGCTGAATCAGATGGCAAAATCATTGAAATCTATGTATGGTACCTTTTCTTCTGTTTCCAGGAGAAACCATGTAGACCTATAAAAATATTTAGAAGTGATGACAGAAGGTCACCCACTTCAGTTTCTGTCTTGGAAGACATTCACTTTCTCTCTTTCTGTTCCAGTGATAGTTGACTTCACAATTTCCATAGGCATTCTGCTTGCCTGCTATTCTAGCCTAATGATTGCATTCACTTTCTTCTAAAATTTATCCAGTGCCTTCCTTACCGCAAATTACAATTATTATCACATTTTATTTCTTGTTTTGTCATAGTTTATCCTACAATGTCCTATCCTTTCCCTCATGGAACAAAGAAGGCCTTATCACTTTGCAACGAACTGTGTAACTGAAAACTATTTTTATACTGCCATCCCCTCCTCATGTTCTGTAGACTAACCAAATCATTCAGCCACGGGTAAAAGGTGCTGTCCATTAATCTCTTTTGACCTTCAGAGGAGGTTGTCCCATACCTTTTTTGGAAGTAAGAAGTTCAACAGAAAGAAGATTGAGATTGTGTACACAGACTTTTTTAAACCTTTTTCACAGTGTCTTCATTAGTCTGAGAGAGGAATCTCATGATTACCAGTACAGACATTTTTGTTAATCTCACTAGAATTTTTTCCAGAACAACGAGATTTCTCCTTACCAGCCATTTTTTTCATACCTTCACCCAAACAGAAGAAAGGATATTTTCCTGAATGCTTTTTTATTTCATTCACTGCTTTAGTTCGTGCTTCTTTTAGAGTTTTCAAATGTGTTTCATGATTGTTCTTCCATCAGTGAAGTATTCAATCTATTTGCTGATAGTTAAAGACATTCTTTTGATTTATACACACCATATAAAAATTCCAGAATGCAAGTCTTCTAATACACAGCCTTAATATTTATAGGCCTTTTCCTGAAAGGTGCTGAACATTCACAGTTATGATTTATTTCTGTTTCCATGAGTATTGCTGATACTCAAAACTCTGGAGGAGCTACTAAGCCCTTTCAGGATTAAGTTCATTTTCCTTACGAAGGACACAGCTAGTCAGACCTAGAGGGCACTCATTGGTGTGAAATAATAAAATAATTTTTTTTTTTAGTCAAGCAAGATCCAGGGATATCCTATAAGCCAAAGAAATAAATTCTATACAAAGGTTATATGCAATGAATATTATTTTTATTTGTATACTTTTGTTTAGCAAAGTTTTTTATTTTCTCTCATTCAAATCCTTTGAATAGCTTCTTTTTATTACTAGTACAGGTTTTAACTGGAATGAAATGTTTCTGACAATAATTTCTCACTTTCATCTAACTGTAAATTCTCTGCCCAAACTAAATTTTTTTTAGCTCATGCATAATTGACATGGGTCAGCTACTGAAATCCTAAATTCAGTATTGTTGGAGGTATAATGCATTATAGATTAGAATGTATTTCCAGAACTATACTGCAAGTTTTGCCCTTTATCTCTCAAATTCACCTTTCTGCTTTCTACTCCTCCACCCTGTTTTTTTATTTTTTTTTCTTCTTCATTAATATTGTTATTTAGGAAACCCTATTTTCTTGCAAACTTAACGTTTTCAAAGAAATTTTCAGACTTTTATAAAAACGACATTTTCATAAAATTTGAATTTCTTACTAATAAATCACGTTGTTGTAGCTTTTTTATACAATCTGTCACTAAAAGCATGCAGACTCTTTAGGCCATTGGGGTTTTGTATTAGCATTACTGTGTCTGACACAGAAAAAGTTGCATATGTGAAGAAAGAGAATACCTCTGTTTCGTAAGGGCTATGTTAGGACTCTGTTTACAATATCTCATTTTGTGCACCTCATCAATATGGGAACCCAAAGCCTGAGAATGCCCATTGAACAACTAACTCATTTTACTCAACATTGTGCTTTAAACATTCTTTATGGTTGAGGGTATGAAAATTAAACGCACAAAATATTTGAAAAACAGTCTGTCCTGTGTTATTTCACCCTGTGCAATTTCAGACTCAGTGGCCACATGCTGAAACAGCACTTTTTATTGCTATATAGTTTCTTAAACATGATATTTATTACAAGCTTTGGTACTGGAAGAAATGGCAGCTGTATGTATTTAGTTTGCTATTTATTTCTCAAGGTTACTCGAAGAAGGACAGCCAACCATCTACATATTTCACTTATAGAATAGCTCACAGTATACATTTCTCAGGACATTCTGGCAAACAGAGGTCCATTCCAATTCACTTTGGCAGGATGAAAGAACTGCAGATATTTCTAGAAAATCATTCTCTGTCTCTGGCAGAAGCCTTTGATAAGCACTTTGATATTGGACTGACACTGCCACTTTCAGCAGCAGAACAGTCATGTCTTTTTTGTGTCTTTGAAGAAACCAAGAGAAGTTCAACAAAGTTTTAACTCACTCTTGTAAAAGAAGGTCAACCCAGCCATATCCTGCCTAAAGAGCTACAGAATTTCAACCCTGCTAAATTACTTCCTCAGTCAAAAACGTAGCTGATTGTAGAGCTATTTCCAATCCTATTCTTAAACTGGAGTTGCTGTACACTCATGTGCTTGCCCCAGATGCTACTTTTTATTAGTACTCAAACAGAAGAGTTCAGACTGTTCCTATTCAGGATGGTAGTGGGTATTCATGTGCTGTAGTTGGTGAGCATTGCAATACAAAATGAAGTTATTCTGAACAATTCAACAAAGTAGCTCACTTCAGGCACTGGCAATCCAACCAACAGTGACTTTTGTCAGAAAATGAATATAAGGTATTAATCTACTTTCATTGCAATACAAAGACAAGCACTACAGTATGTTTCTACCACCTAATCAAATAACTACTTTCTTCTTTCACAGGACTAAAATATTCTTGTCACAAAGCTGGATGACCTTCCAGTTGTGGAGTAATGTTACAAAACTACACCAGTGTCATTAGAACTTTTTTCTTGAAAATTCCATAAGGATAAATTTCTCAGTGTAAAAGTGTAAAAGCACTGCCTTTAAAGATACAAATGAAACACCCGTACACAGACGAAACATTAGATCCAATAAAAGGTGTGCTAGTACAGTAAAAAGTGTACTTGTGGTGTATGTCAGGCAAAGGAGGATAGTAGTAGCAATATTGTTTATGTTAATGTAGTAGTCTCTTTTATGCCTTAACTTACCTTGAAAATAATTTGAAAAAGATGTTCCGGAAGTGTAAGCCTTAAAAATTATAAATGCCTTTCCCCCCATATTTGTCTGGAAACCTACTGGAATTTCTTAGCTAGCATGATGTTTATTTACACTTATAGTAAGTCATTATTTTAACTATTCCAGTCACTTGCTGCAAAATATGCAGAGGAAAAGCATTGACAGCCAGTACAGAAAAAAAAAGATAATGTATTCTGTTATAATAATTCTCATGTTGCTTTTCATGCTTGCAGTGCTGCATTATTATTATTATTTTTTGTACACGTACACACAAAAGTGCTGATAATGAGGGAGATGCCATGAAGGAACAGTCCTGAACACTCCTTCTGATTAACAGCTATTTCTTGCTACCACACACATACCAGTACTTGCATAAATATTCTTATGTATGTGCTCTAGCCAGACTAATTTAGGGTGAGCATAAACACGTTACCTGAACAGCATCACCATTCATAAGAAAGGTTCATTTAACATCAATATAATTGTTATTCCAGTTGACTTGTACTAAAATCCAGCCACAATATAATTGCGCTATTATACATTGACCCAACATTTGCATTCACTTTTTTATCTTGTTGTTGTTATTATTACCATTACCAATACTATTACTATTATTATTGCTATTACTATCGCTATTGCTATTAATCTGGCATGTTCCAAGAACAGTGTTCTGATCCTTTTGAAGATGTTCCAGATCATTGCAAGAGAGCTGGAATAGATGATGTTAGGAGGCAGAGGGATTTTTTTAGTATGGGCAGACAAAGACAGGACACGGGGTAATGGTTTTGAACTGAAAGAGAGCATGTTCAGATTACATGTATTTGTTGCCCAAAGTTGCAGATGCTGCATCCTTGAAAGTGTTCAAGGCCAGGTTGAATGGAAGCCCTGAGCAACCTGATCTAGTGAGTGGCATTCCTGCCCACAGCAGGGGGGTTGGAATTTTAAGGTCCCTTTCAAACCTAACCAATCTACAATTCTACAGTTCTAAGTAGTGCTGTTAAAGGTTGGAAAATTCAGAACCGCAGCCTCATTTGAAAGAATTTTGTGATAAATATGTTACTTTTACCAATGCAGAATAGCTGAGATCTATTGCCTTCAATTTCTTTAACAGCCTAGCTTAGTATCTAACTCAAAATTAGTTTGAATGTCCACAAGAGCAGTGCAAATTTTAAAACTTACCTAACCTTAGACTGACAAATCAGAATAAGGGAAGGTGGAAAAGGAACAAAGTCTATATCTAGAAATAATAGTAATTTAGCAATGCGACAAAATGGAATGTGGAATAGATGACTAAAAGAATGAAAAATAATTAATTAATCTTCATTTAAGCCAAGGAGGTTGAACAGCTGTGAGACAAAATTCAATTAGCAACTTCAAAATAGCTGCTGAAAATATAGAACAGATAGTTCATCTCTGTCTTTTCTTGATACTAAGTGTCACTGATTCCCTTATGTCAGTAGAAATACTATTATTTATAAGAATGTTTTCAAAGAAATTGGATATATAAGAGGAATAAATGGCATAGCCTTGAAAGATACTGATTTAATAAATCCTCTTCTACTGGTGATCTCGCTTATGAATGTTCTTAAGGACAAGAATTTGTCAACCACGACACTGTGAAGATATTGACAAGGAGCTTCCTTTCTGAAAACATATTAATATATTATAGTCTACACTTTTACAGTGAATGTAACTGAACATTCGACTACATTTAATTCATTGAGTAATATTATTCATTCTCCGTGTGTGGGGGTATTTACAACTGGTCATCTTCCTAAATAGGACCCCACAGTGAATTACAAATTACTGAGCATGAATTGCAGAGATAAATTCCAAGACTGTATTGTATACAGAGACTATGATTATAGTGTCCTTGCTAGACACAAAGTACAAGAGAGGACACTTATGAATAAATTGTTTCTATAAAAACATATCTATAATACTACAATAAAGACAGAAGAAAACACATCAAACACCAACAGGATTTGCTAAAGAATTATCATAATTTTAATGATGAATTAAAAATTCAAAACTGTCCATCTAATGTTTTTAGCTTTATTTCAGATATCTGTTTATTATAGTACTTCTTTCACTATAAACAACTTGCATATTTATGCTGAAAGAACATTTTCTATTCTTATGGTTTTCTGGAGTATCCAAAAACAACATGGCTTTAAGCACACTTCCATGCATTGCAAAAAAAAATAACTATCATCCTATGGCATAGCTTTTGGAAGTTTAGTAAGTACTCATAGGTATTGAAGAGTCTCTTGAAATTTTCTAGGTCATTTGGATTTTGAAAACCAATTGATTTCTGTTTTGTTCTTTCTTTGTCTCTATTTAAAAGATTAATGTACACTGTTATAAATTGGGAAAATGACAGTCTGCAAGGCAGGCATAGAAAGACTCTGCCTTCTGGTTGTTCTTAGTGTATACACATTTGTTGGTATTGATATCAGTGGATATTTTGAAAATTACCTTCAAATCATAGGAAGGAGAAGAGAAAAACAAAAAGTAAAAAAAAAAAGGAGGGGGGGCAGGGCAGAGCCAGATAAATAACATGCTCATTACTTTTATGTTCTCATGTCCAGTTTCATGATTTCCCTGAAATTGAAGTTAAGGCTTTCAGAGAAGAACAACTGAGAGAAACCCTGAGGAGATCTTGACCCAGACTAAAATATCACATCAGTGCTATGAATGTCAAGAGTAGCTTACTTGTCCACAAAGTATTTTTTTATGGCTAACCAAATCATCACTGACTTCTGTTAGCGTAGTAAGACTGAAATAGGAATAAATATCTCTCCTACTTTTTCAAAAGTAAGTGGTTTTTAAATGTTAACCTGATTAACAGTCCATACCAGTAACATATCAGACCCTAATTTAAATTTAGAACACAATGAAATGGAATGTCAGGGGAAGTTCAGATTGGACATTAGAAAACAGTCTTCGCTGAGAGGGTGGTCAGTCACTGGAACTGTCTCCCCAGGGAAGTGGTCATGGCACCAAGCCTGTCAGAATTCAAGGAGCATCTTAGCATCAAGGATGATGCTCTTAGCCATATGGTTATTTTTAGGTAGTCCTGTGAGGAGGAGGTCGTTGGACTTGATGATTCTTATGGGTCCCTTCCAACTATCACTCAGTATTCAAATACTGAACTATGTGGTATTCTGAGTGAAGGTCTTCCAATCTTTTCTTGCAGAAACTATTCTAGTTTTAATTATTATTGGAGTAGAAACTAAAGTGTAAACATCTAGACAGTGCTTTCAACTTTTTAGATTTTACCTTCCCTATTAAAAAACCTCCAACAAACAAACTAAAAAAACCCACAGAAAACAAGCTAAGAAAAACACAGAGCAACAACAACAAGGAAATAAAAACAAAAATGCCAAACCAACAAAACAAACAAAAAAACCCAACAACATCAAAAAACCCAGTCTAATTAATACAGAAATTGTCCTCTTAATTGTTCTCCTTTTAGTTGTGCATTCTCAGAATTAAAATTCAGAATCATGTATTCCAGTGTGTAATTTGTTTCATTTAAAACAACTTCAAAAGGAGAAACTGAAAGAAGTCTACATCAATATATTCCATGGCTGAAGAGGTAGAATATTTTTCTTCTTTTTTCAAAATCCAAGTTCAAATGTGCTCAGAATTGGGTAATACAGTTAAGTCTGGGTCCAATACATTTGCTGAATTGCACGGTTGTAGGCCACTAGGAAGCATTAGAAAGATGCCATCACTATTTTTATGGTCTCTTGGCTGAGGTTATTCAAAGGGTACATAACACACCTAATGGCCTGCAGGTTGGATGGTAACTTAACTTACTATTTAGACATTTTTCTACATTTTCAGTGTTAGACACCTAGCTGTCCAGAGATGTTAAACTGCTGCATGCATCAGTGAAATAGCTAGGAGTTTTATGAATACTAGAACTTACTAAATATTAAATGTGGGTGCTTAAATGGGTATGCATAAACTTAATTCTACCTTTTGAAGTAATTATCCAATTGCAATACAACTGTGAGTATACCACCAACTGCATACTGTATCTCACAACCTCTATGACTTTGTCTCTTCTTCTCTCTTTCTCCCTTTATTTCCCTATTATCTCTTTTCTCTATTTCTCAAACTGTATTTCCTCCTACATCTTAAATATTCATAAAAGGTGCTGATAAAATGTCAGATCGTTATCTTGCTTTTTAGGTACATAAATTACCTTTTCCTTCTGATAGTCTATAATGTAAAGTAGATTTTTTAAAAATGTCATTCCATTACTTGATTGGAAATACTTGTGGTGCATCTAAAGTAATACAGAAAAGTCAAGTAAAATCAGTATTATATCAATTCAGAAAATGAAAATTTTTAAGTAGCTTGACTATAAAAAATATTAAATTACATGGAACACCATGGACCAAGTAAATGGTAGCTGTAGTTAAGAACTTCAAACACTGATATTTTCAAGCAAAATAAATTTTCTATAATCTTTATGATACTTCTATAATTACAACGTATTTAGACTATTGACTATTCTATATATAGAATCCAGAGTTTGTGGTACTATCTATACTCCAGTAAATGCATATTTAGAGCACAGATCCTTGTGAAAGAAATGCATGTGTCCAGGGACCCATTTGTACTGTTGGAAACAAACATATAGGAAGATGTACTATAGTAAATTTTTTTAAAAGTTGCAATAAATCACTAGTTAAACAGATTACATATTTGCAATATAATACTAGTGCATTTGGAACAGATGAAAGTCTTAGAATATACACGGAACTAGCAGGTGGTCAACTGCAACTCGAAGTGAACGTCTCAGAAAATTTTCTCATATTGTTCTTGAGAATTAGAATCTGTAGCTATGGGCGCTGAAGGAGAAAATGAGGCTGCACACACAGAGTTGGATTTCGAGACTTGTCCACCAACACTTTTCAGCGTTCCCCTTTTATTCTTATTCTCTCACAAACAGCACACAGTGTTTTTATTTTATTAACCAGAATTCCCACAATCATCACAAACTGGTGCCCTGATCCCACACATTCACACTCACATAATGTGGTGGCTGTGTTTAGCTCAAAATGCAGGCTGTTTAAAGTGGTTTTCCACTTTGAGAAATAACATTCTCCCTCTCAAAGCACTTAGCCAAGGTTGATCCTCCCTTTTGATTCCGATTAACTAAATGCAGGTGCAGAGTAACTGAGCTTCTTCCCACATGTAGCTCATTTTGGTCAGGTTGTATCTTCCTTTCAAAAAATAAAAAAGATTGACATTTTTTTGAAGGAAAGTTGGAGTGGGACATAGCATGCAATAGCATTTAAGCCTTTCTTTCACACTTTCTTTTTGTTTGTTTGTTTTGTTTTTTGGTGAGCTTTTATTCATTAATGTCCATTTTCTTAAATAATTAGTCAAATAGAATATGCATTCATACATGTAATCAATCACACAGGGTGGGTTTGTTTCTTTCAAAGTTCTTTGTAAAAATAATCCTCAAGATTTCTAAATTAATCAGGTTATTACCTTTCAAATGTTAAAGTAGTGAAAAAACCTCAACCTACTAATTTTGCATATATGATGCTACAACATTTTGATGCTAAATAGTGTTACTAGTTTCCTGATAACCTTGTCACTTGATGTAATTTTATGGCATGACATCAACATGTCTAGTAATTCCATGAATGTATTTGGGGAGAAACAGTCCACTTTGTCATCCTATGTTTCTGCAACACCTTGGACTTTGGAAATTTTCTTTTGTGTTTTCCTGCATTTTATAACCAGAGACCTCTTTATATACTTTTAGTTGGACTTCCTTAAAAAAAAAAAAAAATGCACAATTAACTGCCATTATTTGTCTTTTCCCAGTCTTAAGCATATCTTGGCCAATAGAGTATCTTAAGGGAATTAGTAGGAAATCCTTTGTGATTTTACCATTGTAGAATACACACAGTTCAATTCCTGAATGACTGCACTGCAGAACACACGTATTTCACTTTCTGAATGAATCTCTTCCTACAGGCCATTATGTCAAAAGGAGCCCTGCTTATTCTCCTTGAAGCAGATATCTGTTGGGGAATAAGAACTGCAGTAATAAATCAGTGCTTAATTGTGAGATCTTTCTTTCTTTCTTTCTTTCTTTCTTTCTTTCTTTCTTTCTTTCTTTCTTTCTTTCTTTCTTTCTTTCTTTCTTTCTTTCTTTCTTTCTTTCTTTCTTTCTTTCTTTCTTTCTTTCTTTCTTTCTTTCTTTCTTTCTTTCTTTCTTTCTTTCTTTCTTTCTTTCTTTCTCCTTCTTTCTTTCTTTCTTTTTCTTTCTTTCTTTTGTTTCCTTTCCTTTCCTTTCCTTCCCTTTCCTTTCCTTTCTTTTTTCTGTTTCTTTTCTTTCTTTCTAGCTAAATATTCTGTTGTGGCAAAGTAGTTTTTGGTGCTGTTTTTTGTTTTCTTTTTTTTTTTTCCTGAGACAGAACACGTCCCTGAAGTCTCAGGAATTCTTATAAAATGGAATTTTCATCTTACACACAGGTCTAGGTATAAGCCAGTAGTGGAAATGTGAGTAGTGGCCTACACAACTTTCTACAATAGACGGGGTCAAATTAAGTGTACATAATCAGAACTTCTGGTCTTTGACTGTATGAATCACTTGGACAAGTAATGAATGCAGTTATTCATAAGTTATTTGTATTTTATACCTTATAGTTACTAGGTAATTAAAGAAATATACAAATATGAATATTAGCAGCATGCACCTAGAGTATAACAAAAAAATCCCTTCAGGAAGAAAATAAAAACCAAACAGTTGGCAATATGTCTATTTTTGTCACTGTGTTTCTTCTTTATTTAGCATACATTAAGCAGCGAATGTGATTAAAATGCCTATGCTTGGATTCAAACCACTGCAGCACTTAATATTAATTGTTGTTGGAAAAACATGTGTCAGAAAAGAACAAAACAAAACAAAAATCCCTGACTAAACATCTTTTGTTCAAGTCCCAGCTCCACTAAATCTTCCAGACAGAACTTCCTTTGTGAAAAATTTTAATTCCCGCTTTCCTCTTTAGAACAGTAGGTGTCCCTTACATGAGCTATAACTCTTCCATAATTGGGCAGCCTAGGTCTCTTTCCGAATTTTCTGTGACAGGCATAATTTTTCATAAACACATCTGTCATAGGTTTACAAAAATCTAGGAACAATTATCCAAAAGAAGTAAATTATGATTTACGCAATGCCTATAAGATGTGATAGAGAAAACTTTGTCTTTTTCTGTTTATTCACAAAATAATTGTTCTGTCAGTCTGCACTTTAAACACCTCCTAATAATATAAAACATAAGCAACTTTCTGTTATTTGTTTCCTCATGCACTACTAGTTTACTGATAAAAATTTGTAGTTACATATGAAACCCATATGGCTTTTTAGAAAAAAACCACTATCCAGTATTCCGAAGAATACTTTATTCTCTGAATAAACTGGGTTTTTTTTCCCATACTGATTTGGCAAGATAGAAGGTAGAAAGAAACTTTGATATCTGCTTTTATGTTCACACATTAAAGACAAATTCCAGCACATGAACACTGCTCTCGACATAGCTGACATAGAAACTGGATTTTTCATGATGATACCTTGGTTCAAATTTCAGAAAATAAGTAGGTACGATAAGGCATTATTCTTGTGCTACCTGTACTACTACTCCAAAGAAACCTCAGTTACTACTTTGGCTTTTGAATCTCCAGAAACCAACTAAGCAAAAAGTTAACTAAGTGTAACTGAGATGCAAATGAAAACAGAAGGATTTGGGACACACAAAATTCGTCAGTCAATGTCATACCTATTTGTGTTTGAGATTATGAACTTTTCCCTGATATTAGGTCCCTGGTTTAATATGAAAAAGCGAAGGTTAGGGATTGTTTCTATACTATGGAGAAAATTTTGCCTGTGCCACTCTGTTTAGCCCTAATTGAAGATTCATGTATATTGATTAATATATGATAATCTGCAATAAAAGCTGCACTCTTTAATTTATTTTGAGGATTTTACAATCAGAATGTATTACAAAACTGTGGTCTCTTCTGCAGAAGTCCCTGCACTAATTTTAAACACATTGGCTGAGGAAGGGTGCCTTATCCTGACAAGAAGATAGAAGATGGAAAAACTAGACAACACAGTACAGAAGTGAGTGGCTTCACTAAAGACTGCAGCTGACAGGTTGAACTATAACAGTGAGATCTATTCAATCACTCGTGGTTTAAGCATAGCGGGCAACTAAGCACCATACTGCCACTCACTCACCCCGCCTCTCTCTCCCCTACTCCAGTGAAATGGTGAGAAGAATCAAAATTGAAACTTGTAGATTGAGAGAAGAACAGTTTAATAATTGAAAACAAGGGAAAATACAATAATAATAGTAAATGATAATAACAATGATAATAAAAAGGGAAAGGAAAAAAACAAACAAAAAAGTGATGCACAGTACAACTGGTCATCACCTGCTGACCAATGCCACACCTTGTTCCCAAACCTTGATCAGCCCCTTCTTCTGGATAATTCCCCCAGTTTATATACTAGCATGATGTTCTATGGTATGGAGTATCCCTTTGGCCAGTTCAGGTCATCTGTCACAGTTATGGCACCTCCCAGTTTCTTTTGTGTACCTCCTAACTGCCAGAGCATGAGACAAGAAAAAAAGTCTTTGACTTAGGATAAACACAAATGAGTAAAAAACAAAGCATCAGTGTGTTATCAACACCATTCTCGTTCAGAATCCAAAGCACAGCACTGTAACAACTACTGAGAAGAAATTAACTCTATCCCAGCTGAAACCAGGACAGTAAGTTTGTGAATAAGATCAATCAATAACTTGGCAGATGGAACAATAACAAAAGACAGTAGGAAGACTCAAATGCTGATGAAATCAAAGATATAAATCCTTGCCTGAGAAAGAGTCCTAATCATCTGACTGTTAGATGAGTAAATGCTGTTGGAGTTCAATTTTTGCCTTAAGATTAGTTATACTTTATTTAGTAAAATATGTTTTCTTATAACACAACATAGAAAGGAAAGAAAAATAAGAGTTAGGATGCTTTTTTTTTTTTTCCTAAAGGGAGACTTGAGTAGAACAGCAGTACCTAATGACAAGAAAAATAATCAGAAAACCAACATTTCAGCAGTCACTACCTTTGAGTCATATATTTGTGTACTGATGGCCTTCTTAAGCAATACCTTCAGCATTTACATTTCTATTTTAAAGCATAACATAGACTGAGGAACTATATGGCATCAGAGGCGACCAGATTTCATTATGATTTATTTAACAGTGTGTATACTTAAGGAGAGTTAACTAAGTTTTTACAAATATCCCGTGTGTTTGTAACCCCTGAAGAGCTCTCTCTAGCTGTGAATATTTTGGTTAACTTCTCTTGGTCTTGATTTGCCTGCTAGTTAAAAAGGGAGATATGTAAACTTAATAAGAGATATAATATTTTAAATAACACATATCAATAATTTTATCAGTTCTGTGACCAGAGGAAATTATAGTCATCCAGAACATAGCTGAAGGAATAAGAAAGTTCCTTGGTATTTTTCCAGGAAATGTTTTTTGCTTAACTTTGCAGATGAATCACTTCTACCCTAGTTGGAGTTGACAGTAATTTTTATGACAAATAAATTAAGTCTCATCATGATTATATTTTAGTGTTCAGAGAGATCCCTGCAGACTGGCTGCAAGTTGTTCATCATTTAGCAGAGCTGATTTGACATCAGTTCTGAATTCCATAATAGCAAACATGTCATTTAAACCACTCTTGACCAGAGTGACTTAAAGGATCTTCAACCTGAATGAATTCAGAGGTCTAGCACATTTATTCTAAGATTGTTTTCTGGGGCAGATAAAATTAATAACAAGCTAACTAAACAAAAATGACTAAACCACCTTAATTCATCAGGAAAAGCTCTAGGACAAATTTAAAAAAAAAAAAAAGTATGAAAAATAAAATGTTCTGCATCAAACTGCTTTCAGTACTATGTGTGTCTGTTCGGGGTGGGGGGGGGGTTGCTTCTTTTACTGGGGCATTGTACCAAAAACTTCTTTCCAACTCATATGTGCCAATTTGTATTTGTATACGGCATCATAAAGGAGATCATTTTAGTTCAGAATAATTTTCCACCAGTTATAACACAAAAGTGAAAAAACTCTGCTGTGAAAAGATGTTTAGCAGATGTAAAACTGTCATATATAATCCATAAAACATTATATCAGCGACAGGGCCCTTGTTGATAAAATGAACAGTGTCTGCTTGGGCTTTAGCTAACTGTCCCAGTTCTGCCAATTATGAAGCGACAAAGTTAATTCCCCTAAAGTCAGTGCTCTGAAAGACATTACCGTAATAACATTAAAACCCACTCAAATCCATATTCCCTGGAAAGTGACAGAATTAAGATTTGATTTCTATGTCAAGGACTGGATTTTGGAGTGAATTTAAAATGCACTATGGGAGTTCTAAAACTTGGTGCCTAAATGTGACATGTCCCATTATAAGAATTTCCTGCCCTTTCTAGACTCCTTTAAACACAAGTAATAAAACAGCATATGTTGACTCACAAGCTGAAGTGTTTTTCTGATGGCAGGATGAAGACTAAGATTTCTAAAGATAATTATTGCAAAGAAATCATTAGGATAATAAATTGAAACAATTAAATCTTCAATTTCCATGTAGATTCATATAAAGTTACTGTTTCATGTTTCTGCAAATTAGTGAATAAAATGCCTACCACCAGTCTTAGTTGCCCTAGATGTCTTAGTTACCACCATGCTGATACACGGTACAGTGAATGCCGAAGAAAATGAAGATACTAAGGATTTAGTGAAATAGACTGAATATCACTTCTCCCTAGAATTTATTTTTCTTAGGTACTATAGATCCTTTGGGCAAGCATTGGACCAAAGCATAACCGGAATAAAGTGGAAGAAGCAATTGCCAGGTCAGGGTGAATAAAGAGCAGTGAGAAATCTAACGCAGGAAGGAAAAGTGTAAGATCTTGGGAACAAGGACAGATTTGTGGTGAAGAAAACAATGGTAGAGAAGGGGATCAATTTGACCACAATAAGATAATGGCAAAAGACAAAATTCACTAGGGTAAATTAATTTTTTGCAGACAGATCATCAAAATGAATGTTAAGAAGCGAGAAGGCTTCTTAAAAAGCCCCTTTAAGAAGGGAATGAAAAAAAATGAAACATGAGAAATGATCCAGACGAATATGAGCAAAATTTGGGCTTTACAAAAAACTAAAGAGTTTTTTTCTATAGGTGTTAAAGAATGTGGGAAACAACTGTGATTACTTGCAAAAATATTCTTTTTGGTAAGGATAAATAAATAAAGTTAGATCCTGATGACATCAGCATACACGCTAAAGATTTGAACATGTGGGAAAAAACATTCCCCTTATAATTATTTAGGTATGCATTTTGTCACGTGTACAGATATTCAGATAAGTTTGAATGTAAGTAATCAACAGACTTATCACTAACAATACTTTGCAGAAGTTGTACAAGTTGTTCACTCTCTATATATATTTACAAATGCATGCCACAAAATGTCAAAAGTCCACTTTATAAGAAGTTAGGAACTAAAATTAGCATTCAAATGTGACCAGCCATACAACAGACCTAGAGGTACTGAGAAACTACAGGCTAGATGTGCCAAGAAGCCAGATGCTGCCTTTGGAATAATATTTTTCAGGCCTTGGCATCAAATATCTGTGATGCCATCCAAATGATTGCTATACCCTATAAAAGCTGTTTTCTTCAATTAACATATTAGCCATATTAACTATCCATTGACAGAAAAAAAAATATATGAGAGTTAAGATATAAGCAATTTATTTGAACTATATTAAATGAAAGAAAATGTACACATTTATAATACTTGAGACTGTTCCTTTTAAATGACGTTTAAGAGGATGGATATGTGAAAGTTAAAAGACAGGTATTTTCCTTGATGATCCATAAGTCCTGTTTTCTCTTTCTTACACATTCACGTGAATTTCACCGTGCAATATTAATAATAAATAGGAACTAAGCCAAGTTAATTACACATAAACATTCTTTTATATTATTTCCCTGAAGAAAGACCTGTTTTTATACTACAAGAATTTGAGTTCTACTGATAGCCACTGAGGTAATGAGAGTTTTGCTCTTAGTTCAAGAGTCTTGAGATTATTTCAGATTTCTCTGGACTTGATTTTTGGTATAATTTTATGATCTTTACTGATTATCTTCCACACAGCCCAATTCAGAGCAAAGCCCCTTTGGAAGTTCTAGATAAAACAAGGAAGTAGAATGTCAAAGAAGGTAAAACTGGTCCAGCAGCAGCTGTATGAATGGAAAGAGCCTGTTACTCCTTTCCTTCACCAGCAGCTCAGCTCCAATCCCCAAGAACATGCATCGCCTTTCTGATCTGTTAGCTGTGTGATAGCTTCCTAAACAATTTCAGTTCAGTTGGCAAATACGTGCTGTTTAAATGGCTTAAATTATCTTTGGTTTGTTTTTCCTGGAAAAGGTCATGAAGAGCTTAAACAAGGAGCTTAACTGGCAGCTCCAACATGGTAGTGATGAGCAACTGGAGCAGAATGAAGACTGGGGGCAGCACTCGCTTTTCCTGAAAGAAGGGAAGCTGGAAGAGCTATAGGCTAAGACTTTGTGCTAAACTGTTATACTTGGATAGCAAGAGTTGGATGCTAAAAGGAAAAAAAAAAAAAAGTTTCCAAAGAACTGGTAAAATTCAGTACAAAAATGTTTTAACAGAACTGGTTAATCCAGTGATCTCTCTTTTGTGTTGATTGCAGAATCAAAGAATCAGTTAGTTTAGAAAAGACCTCTAAAAACTGGTGCAACCTACTACTTACAATCTAGGTAGTTTTTCCTCTGATGTTAGGAAATACACAAAAAGTCTGTATCTATATCAAATTTTAAAACCAAGTATGGGTGTAGTAAGAAAGGCTTGCATTAACACTACTCAAGTGCAAAGTATACACTACAATGGCATTTGTCATTAAAATACTATTTAGTGATATTAAGCAGAACTCTGGCTTTTGCACTATACATAAAGGGCTTGACCTAGACATGAAAATTAATCCTATCATCTGCACAGTCCACAGTCCATTTGTACTGGGGTTGTGAAGAAATTTATTTCTGGAAATAATAAACAATAAGATAGTAATTCTTAGTTAAAACACTCTCATGGAATGTCAGTGCAAAAGAGACAACTATATCATGTTACCAGAATTCTCCATTTTCAGCTTGAGTTCTTGCACTTCTCTGATGTGTTCTGACAAGAAGTGGTCTGGCTCCATCTGTTCTATACCATTCCATGGATAGCTGAAAACAGATTTCCCTTTAGATTTATTTTCTAGGACTGATCATACAGAGATTCTACTTGTATGCCATGTACTCCAGTGTCCTGACTGTCGCAGTCGCTGCTGTTGTGCACACTCTAATGTATCAATAAAGGTTGTACTGGTGAGAGCCAGAACTTCAGGTGTGGCTTCACAATTGCTGCATATAGGGTAAGGCTCTCCCTAAGCTCCTTGGATCTGCTGGCTACTCTTCATAATACAGTCCAGTATATGGATGGCGTTCTTCGCTGAAGGTCACATGTGGCCAATAAGTATATATTCCATAGTTTTTTATCGTCTGATTTATAACTCAAGGACACGATTTGCAGAAAGGATAACCCAAGTAGTTCAAAGGTATATTTTATGCAGAGAGATGAAAAAAATGTAAAACTTTTTTGAGTTCTCTATGTCTCTGTTCATCACCTGTAAAATAATACCACTCCATCTCTCAGGGATGCTGCAAAAATAAATTAATTAATGCTTATATTACACTCACATTCCCAGAGGAAAAGCTCTCAAGAAGATAAATAATCCTGTCTCTGATTCAACAATTGATTAGTGTGCAGAAGTGAAAAAGTTTGAACAGATATAAAATATATTGTAAAAATGGCTTGGCAACTGAACACCATAGATCTTGGATACTCAATAAGGAAACGAAAAGTATGTTTGTATTACATAGGCTGTGTGATAATATATATCATAGAATCATCAAAACATAGAATGGTTTAGGTTGTGAAGGACTTTAAAGATGATCTAGTTCCAACCCACCTGCCATGGGATTGGAACCTTTTACTAGACCAGGTTGCTCAAAGTCCCATCCAGACTGGCCTTGTACACCCCCAGTGATGGGGCACCCACAACTTCTCTGGAACATGTCCCAGTGCCTCATCACCCCAAAATAAAGAATTCTTTCCTGATATCTAATCTTAACCTACTGTCTTTTACTTTGAATCCATTACTCCTAGTCCTGTCACTACATGTTCTTGTAAAAATACCTTCTCTCTCTTTCTTGTGGGCTCTCTTCAGGTACTGGAGGGGCAAAATTAGGTCACCCCTAAGGCATCTCTTTTCCAGGCTGAACAAACCCTATTGTCTCAGCCTTTTCTCATAGGAGAGGTGCTCCATCCCTCTGATCATCTTTGCGGCCCTCCTCTGGACTTGCTCCAAGAGGTCAATATTCTTCCTGTCATGGAACTAAATGAGGTGGTCCAGATGGGGCCTGATCAGGAGCAGGTGTGACCCTCAATCTGCTGGCCATGTTTCTTTTGATGCAGTCCAGCGTACATTTGCCTTTCTGGGCTGCAAGTGCACATTACAGGCTCATGTCCAGCCTCTCATACACCAGCACCCCAAAACCTTCTCAGCAGGGCTGCTCTCGATCTGTTCATCCCCCAGCTTGGATTGGTACTTGGGGCCTCTTTGAACCCAGGTGCAGCATCTTGCACTTGATCTGGTTAAACCACATGAGATTCCCACGAGTCCACATCTTGAGCTTGTCCAGGTCCCTTTCAATAGCATCCCATCCTTCAGATGTGTCAACCACACCACTCAGCTTGGTGTCATCTGCAAATTTATTGAGGTTTCACTCAATCCCTTTTTCTATGTCATTAATGAAAATATTAAATAACGCTGGTCCCAGTATGGACCCTTGAGAGACACCACTTGTCACTGATGTCCCTTGGGACTCTGAGCCAGTGACCACTACTCTCTGGGGAAAGGACTCAGGCTCTTGAAGCATTCAAGCTACTAATTGCAATAAAAAAATTCTAATCGTTTAACTTTTAATTGGTCTCAAGTTCTGCCAGAGGAGGTTTAGATTGGATTTAGGAAATACTTCTTTACTGAAAGAATCATCAGATTTTGGAGCAGGCTGCTCAGGGAAGTTTGGAGTCACCATCCCTGGAGGTATTTAAAAGAGGTGTAGATGTGGCACTTAAGGACATGGTTTTAGCAGCAGACTTGGCAATGTCATACTTGGAGTTGGACTTGATGATCTTAAAGGTATTTTCTAATTTCAATATTTTATAATTCCATGTTTACTATCTCTCCTAAATACCAATAAAATATCAAAAGACAGCAAAAGAGCTAAAAATTGTTATAAAAATTTGTAAAAATTTGACTTGTCTTAAGCAATTAGATCTGGAATATGACTGTCATTTTGGACAAAGCATTATTTCTCTCTAATCCTGTTCAAAAACCTAACTGTCTGGAAGGGGTCCAACACAGACACTTCACTGCTGAACAGTGATTATAACTTATAACTATATAACAGCTACCTATCTGCCCGTCATTGATATCTATGAACCTTATTCTTGAAGGCATCAATCTTGTTTTACATTTAGTAGATAACATTAGGCTATATCTCGGGTATCTAACCTAGGTGAGAGGACACGTAGGAGTTAGATGCCTCAGTCTTGAGTCAATCTCACCTTTGTCTGGCATGAGATATATTATCTAATATTAGTTATTAGATATTAGAATTACTCATGACTGCTTTTTTGTGTTGTGTTTTTCTCCTTCACATGTATCTTCTTTTTTTTTTTTTTAATTTTTTGTCTCAGTTTAAAGAATCCAGTTGAAGTTATGGAATGTAATCCCCTCTTTTTAAAAATTTTTACTATTTCTTTTCTGTGGAAGAAACTGTACTTTGAGGCAAGCCAAAACCCTGCTTGGCCAATCTTGGAGAAAATTCGTGCTCTGCAAACACTGCTTTTCATTCTGTTTCCAATAGCTTGAGGCTTTCAGTCACACACCCTTTTCTCAGCCACTCAATTGACCTGCTCCATATGGCCTAATATTCCCTGTTGGCAATGTTTGTTATATTTGCAGGCATTTTATATCACTCAAATGCGTAAAGAAACTCAAGGGAATTAACAATCATACCCTGAGGGGTTACTATATTTCTGTGTATAAAGGCAGCAGGATTTCTCCTAAGCAAAGAGCATCACCCTGTCTTTATTATTCATCTTCTAGAACACATTTGAAAAATAAGTCTGCAGAAACTAGATGTTAGAATTTTGACCAAAATTCTGTTGAATACTCATTCTGAGCCCCTGGTGAAGCCAGAGATTCTGAGTAAGTACAGGGAGAGAGTCAAAGTGTTCACAGGACATTCAAGTTTAAATACATGGAAACGTCCATGTATAAGGATCTATTTAAGGAAGCCTTGTATTAATAACAAAATATAAGCATGTACTTTTGCCAATAATTACCTGCCCTGACTTCTGATGAGCCAGCCACCCATTTAGGAAACAGTTCTCCATGGGACAAACATAGGCATATGTTCTGTAGGATAATGGATGCTCTGCTTGAAATTCATAGCACGCTAAAATAAATGATTAATCCACAGACCGTGCTCTCTGGATTTTTTTTCTTTCTGATATCTTTAGTATTTCCAGTGGTTTGATGAGGTGTTATATCTAAAAAGAATGTGACTTTGCAGCAGACTCCAAAATATTCCTTTGGCAGCATCAGTTGGCCTTGCACACACTGAACTTGTGAGCATTTGTTCAAGGGCCTTCCTCTCAAATAAGGAACAAACCCCTCCAGCTGCAGGTCACTCAAAGAATAAAAAAGATCCTAGAGACAAGGCAAGCCAGCAAGTTTATCAGCAGTTTAATTCCCCAAGAGGGCACAGGGGCCATTACATGGCCATTAGCATAGCCAGCATTGGAGTCACAGACAGAACAGAGGCAGCCAAGCAGCCAGCTAAGAAATCAGCCAAGGGCTTTGCAACAGACACAGATGTTGCTGCTAAAAAATTTATTCTAGACCTTGGCATCTGAGTCCTTTATCTGTCAATTCTGTGTCCTGGATGAGGCCCCAGCTGTTAAGTTTGTTGATGAAAGGAGAAAGGAAAAAGCTGAGCTGCATTTAGATGACCAGTGATACAATTCCTTCTAAATACTTATCTTAAAGGGTTGATGTCTCTTTTAATAGATGTCTTCTATCCTTTTCCTGTAAAGTTTTCAAAACTTACTGGGAACTCTGGGTCCAGTAGGAGTCAATGGCAAACTGTTATCTCACACCGGGGAAGGGTTAGTCCTGCAGGGAAGAGAACCCCCAGTGGAATGCCATCATGGGTTAGTGGTCTCTAAAATTGTTTGTCTGACAAGTGGTATGAGAATACTTTCGCCTGCAAAGAAGGCAGTAGCTGAAAAGCTTTTACTGTTTATTTCTTGCCCTTGAAAGATTCCACATTTGGATAAATGATCCAATACCTCAAGAAGATTGTCATTTTTTGACCTCTCTCTGCATTTCTTCCAATTTCCAAAGACCCCACTATTTTAGCTACAATTCCAAGATCTGTTTATGATTTGAAAGCTCTGGTATGTATTCCTGCCTTAGTTTTCCTGCCCTACAACACATCAGTGAGCGAACACCATTCCTCTCCTACCATGTGCAATAATAAATACTTGGTTTGAAAAATACATTATATTGCTAATTTTTACCAGATCCTGAAAAAAAGTAGCAATAACACATATCTGTTCTTATAATTAATAGTTAATATTATCATATTAGAATACAGGTAAATAGTAACAGAAATATTTTTGTGTTAATATATATTATCATGGGACAACTCAGGCAATACAAATTGATTTTAGTGAAACCATATTCATTTGTATCCACTTACATAAAAATAAATATTTTGCTTTAGCAATGTACTTACTCATGAGCAAATTACTTTTTTGCTCTTCTTCTATCTGCATCTGTTTGCAAAACTTAACAAGAATTTCCAGTTTAAAATCTTTTTTTAACTTAACCATCATTTTTAGTTAAAACCCATTTATTTTTCCTTTCCTAGATGTGTTGTTAATACAGCTGGAGCAAATTTCTTCAATTTCATTAGCAAATAACTTAGTGCACTTTGACCCTTTAAGTCTATATCGAGTTGCTCTTTCTTATCTTTTAGAGATAATCCCTGAGGGCTGGAGGCCAACTGCACCATTCTGCTTGGGTTAATGCTGTTGTCATAAATTCCTGCATTGTTTTGTTACTTAGTCTGCTCTTAATCGAGCTACTCCAGACTATGTTGGGCACCAAAAAAATGAGTTATGGAGTATAATACAACAAACCTCTAGGCAGCATATGACTATAATGATTTGAAAGAGTAAATTCAAGAACAGACAGCAGTTTCTCTTTGGTGTATTGGAGTAAACCTCTGATTTGGCTGATAAATTAAGATTAAATGGTTATACTCCTCTTCCTTTTAAAGCAAGCAAGAGGTTAGTTACCATGGAAAATTTTTCAGGTGAATGTCCTTGTCATCAGCCTGATATTTTTATCAGAATCTTTTCCTTCCTGCATTCTTTCCTCCCTCCCTCCCTTCCTCTCTCTCTCCCTCCCTCTATCTCTCCCTCTCTCGCCCATGACCACAAGACTCTTGAACTACTTTTGCGCTATAACACAGTGCCAAAATGAGAAAAAAAAAAATCCGAGAAATCATTTAGTATTCAAAAAATCTCCTAGAAAAGGCAAATTTGATCAGCTCAACTCAAAATAAAACTAGAACTGAATCAATGTAATCCCCATCCCAGACAGTTCTTTCAGCTGGTGGGCTAACATAAAAAACGAGAAACAGTGTAATTACTGGCTGTGCTTTCTGAAGATAAAAAAATTGTCAATTGTTTTAAAAAACAATTGGACATAGCTACTCTGGGAAGTAGAGTAGCTACTTACTCTGAAACCTTGAGTAAATCACCAAACCACGGTAAGGACTGTTTTGAGATTCTCTTTTTTCCACATTTCTTCTTGTTTTTCTATAAGTAGCTGCTTGTGCTGAATGTACCTTTAAGGTTTTCACTATTCATAGAATCACTGGATGCTCTTCATCCAATCCAAAAACGTCACAAACCTCCTTATTTACTTTTTACAGAGACGAAACTCTAAAGAGACTTTTCTGTATTTCACTAAGAACAACAACTGTACCCAAACCTACCCTTCCCCCCAAAAAAAACTAACTCTCCCCCTAAAAAAGCCCCAAAACTGAAAAAACCCAAACATCTAAATATTCTGTTAAGGCAACTGCAACTTTTATTCACCGTGTTAGGTTTTACAGTTGCTGTGTTTGATAACAGTTCTGATATTTAGACAGTGACTGCCTATGCTTACGCTGTAGGTTGTCTGCTCTGCTGTGTGCTCACTCATCCTGCTAAGTACAGGATCTTAGCTGTGTCCCAGCTATGGGGCAGGTGTATGCCATGTTGTTGCCTGCAGTACTGGTCTTCAGACATTCAGAGAGGAATTTACTAGAGTGATGATTCCTTATATGCCAGGATTTCTTTGTTTCCTTCTCAAAGAATGAGGGCATCTAAAGAGGAACAGGAAAAAGCTGGATTCAGACACAGCTCAGTTGTGAATTCACCCACACTGAGGGATGGAAACTTGAAAAGCATCTGCCAACACTATAAACATGAAGGAAAAACTCAGAAACTTTGTTTGCTTCAACTTTCTCCAAAAGAAAATCAATCATGAAAACTGAAGGCCTGGATAAATGAGCTAGTGATTAGGAAAACACTAAGGGATAAGAAACTGAATTGTCACTGCATCAGACTTGAATTTAGACCTTGCATTTCCTGAGGAATTTGTCCCTGTGAAAAAGAAAATAAGACAATGTGAATTAGTTGTGCGTCTTTAGTAAGTATAATGTGTGTTTCTTTAGAAAATTGTTCTGCTGTGTTCTACTAATGCTTAACAGTGGAGAACAAAACTGGGAGAGTGAAAATGACTCAGGGCTATGAGCAATACATTCATAGTGAGCATCTCTCCTATGAGAGTTTCGTAAGAGAGGAAACAGATTTGATGAGGAGATTCTGAGATCAATTCTACAAGGCCATGTGGACAGGAAACATTTTTTAAAATTTCAACTCTCAAAGAAGGAAAGTTACTCTGTTCAAGTGGAGTAATGTAGGCAAGATAGACATTGCCTGTGTGAACAGACCATACTCATATACAAAAAGGACTGTGATGAATCAATTTAAAGACTATTCAGATTTAAAGATGTCAAAGTTTTTAATTTTCTTACCTGAACTAGTCTGAATATGCTGTAATGAAACCTCAATATATAAACTCCAGCATGCAGATCAGGGACAAACTTGATCAGCTTTTGAATAAAGCATTTAAAAAAAAAATTCTGAATACCTTAGTCAATGCTGCTGATGAGTCAGCAAATTGTACTGTCCCCTTTTAAGAATTCATTCAATACACTTGAGTATGTTCTCAGTTTTAAGAATGCATATAATCCTAGTCCTACTTAGAAAATAGCTTAATGCTTGTCAACATTCCTTACTTAAGTCAATCACATGCTTGAGTGCTTCACACAGGTTGAACTTCATATGTGTATGGTATGAACAATGAATCTGTATACTGCTACTATGCCACTGGAAATAAAAAAAAAGGTGCAGCTACAAAAAGCCAATACTGTGCTTTACGTAGGTATAGGCATATAGCCCCTTATAATCCGGAACCTAATAGATGCATGCTTAATTTTGGCTTGAATTTTGGTATATTAATTCTATGATAAATAGACATTTACATGTATAGCTGATTCCAAATTTTTTGTTTACTACGTTTCTGCCATACCTTGTATCCGGACATTTTTTTTGTGTGGAATTTATGAAGCAATATATCACTTTCAGTGTGGAAATGAAAAATTTTTAAGGAAAAAGTTCTGGTGATGGATTCACCCTGTCTGGACATCAGATGTACAGCAAAGCAACCCCCTCCTCAACTCGAAAGGGTAGAAAAATTGCAACAAATGACTTGTGGGTTGAGACAAGGACAGGGAGAGATCATTCACCAATTACTGCCTTGCCATAATCTTCATCTTGGGCTGCAGGGGTGTTGGATCCCTGTCATGGGAGACAGTCCTCCACAAATGTCTCCAATGTCAGCCTTTCTCAGAGACTACAGTTTTTCACTAACTTGGAGACCTTCAGGAACAGACTGGTCCACTGTGAGTCCCCTGCAGGGTCTCAAGTCCTGGCAGAAAACCTGCTTCAGTGTGGCCTTCATTCTCCATGGGGCCACAGATCATGCTAGAAAACTCCTCCACTGCAGGCTTTNAGAGATCATTCACCAATTACTGCCTTGCCATAATCTTCATCTTGGGCTGCAGGGGTGTTGGATCCCTGTCATGGGAGACAGTCCTCCACAAATGTCTCCAATGTCAGCCTTTCTCAGAGACTACAGTTTTTCACTAACTTGGAGACCTTCAGGAACAGACTGGTCCACTGTGAGTCCCCTGCAGGGTCTCAAGTCCTGGCAGAAAACCTGCTTCAGTGTGGCCTTCATTCTCCATGGGGCCACAGATCATGCTAGAAAACTCCTCCACTGCAGGCTTTCCATGGGATCACAGCCTCCTTTGGGCATCCACCTGCTTCAGTGTTGGGTCCTCCATGGGCTGCAGTTGGGTATCTGCTCCACTGTGAACCTCCATGGGCTGCAGGGGGATAGTCTGCCTCACCATGGTCTGCACTAGGGGTTGCAGGGAAATCTCTGCTCCAGCACCTGGAGCACCTCTTCTCCTCCTTCACTGACCTTGATGCCTGGAGGGCTTCTCTCACACATTCTTCCCCCTCTCTCTGGCTGTTGTTTGCTCTCTGCACAATAACTTTTCCCACTTCTTAACTCTGTTATCCCAAAGATGCTACCAACACCGCTGATTGGCTCGGCCTTGACCAGCAGTGGGTCCACCTTGGACCTGGTTGGCATTGGCTCTGCTGGGTATGCTGGAAGTTTCTAGTAGCTTCTCACAGTAGCTATTCCTGTAGCCCCACCCACTGTCCAAATGTTCCCACACAAACGCAATACCCCAAGTAACACTTTTCCAAATTGTTTCAAAGTGTGTTCTGGGAGATACCATAGAAGGAGGATTCTTAATTAGGATGTGACCATGCTGTTTGGAGAGTAAGAGAATTTAATAATATGAATGCAAGCTGTTCTATGCCAGCTGGCCTCAACAGCAAACAACAGACCTAGACATATTTAATTTATTAGCCTAAATGTAGCTTTTGTGTTATTCCACAGTGCTCATGCAGTAGTAGATTCCTAAATAAAGGGTAGATTCCTTAGCAAAGGAGAGTAAACACAATTTTTAATAGGGAAAAAAACCCCCAATGTTTAATGACAACTGTATAATTTTGTAGAGAAAAGGAATAACAATAGACCTTTTCTCAAGTAAGCTGATTCAAGCACCATGAAAATGAATGTGAAGTACAGTTACCTAAGTGAAGATTGGGATTTTCATGAAATTTAGACAGGACATTGTCATTTATTGAAAGAGCTGGGTTTTTTTTGGTTTGGTTTGGGGTTTTTTTTTGTTTTTTTCTTTTTTTTTTTTTTAATGGGCAAATTTTGTTCTATCATTTATTGTTAGTCCAACCAAAGCCTTAATAGTCTAATTAAAGCACAAGAAACAGCTATTATTGTTCAAATTACAATTACATTAATGTTCATAAACCATTGATACAGTGAAGATATGGGCCTTCTTACATCAATCACTTTTTCCTGAGATTAGGCTCACTCCTGGGGCACCTCTGAGTTCACTCCTCCCAAAGTACGGGGATAGATAAAGAGGAATCATCAGCTTTATTAGGCCTCTGCCAGGAACAACATGATGCTCATGGTGGAAGTTTATCTGTTTTGGGTCCCTTTGGGGCTGTTTTTATGGATTTTCTTATCACAGTCCTTTCACCTGTTTTTTCCCCCTTTGTTTCCATCAAATATTTGGCTGTTTGCACTATTTAGCAATTAGTTATAAAGGGCTAATGTTTAGGGGGGTTGGTTTTTGTTGTTGTTGTTTTTGTGGGGGTTTTGTTGGTTTGGTTTGGGTTTTGTTTGTTTAGCTTTTTTGTTTGTTTTTTGTTTGTTTGGTTGGTTTTTGTTGTTGTTGTTATTGTTGTTTGGTTTGGTTTGGTTTGGTTTGGGTTTTTTTTGTCAGAGTGACTACATAGGGTTGTCAGACCTTTATCATAGAGGAAAATCCCAAAGTTAAGACAAATCAAGTTGGGCAATAGTCACTTTCTCCCAGATAATAACAATTAAAACTAGCATCTCTGACTCAGACAGGCTAGACAAGTCCTGAGGGCCTTCTTTGTCAGGTCAATAAAATGACTGCATTTGGAATAACAGCATCATATTTTCTAGACCCCAAAATAAAAAAGGAACCTTTGAGGGCAGGAGTTCGAACGACATTGTTGAAAAGAAAATTAAATATCGCATGGGCTCCAAGGAAAAAAAATCATATAACAATATTATTACTTTAATTATTTCTGTTCGCTCTTTCCTCAGCGTCTATAATGTATAAAGAATATGAAAATTTTATGTAAAAATACAGCTCAAAGAGTGCAATCTTAAACCTAGGGAAATCAATAGCTAATTTTTCATTTACCTTCAAATATTTTAAATAAAGATCTACACTGCCAACAAATAAGACACTAAAACATTGATTTTGTGATTAACTACAAGTCCAAAAATAAGATTTTGAAACCTCAGAATGATGCACTTATATGACTTAATAAGCCATGTGTTGAGTATATACTTTTTCCTGTTCATAATTCATTTTAAACTTTCTTGCCTCTAAACTCTTTTTCCTTTCCAGGACATCTGGTGCCTAAAAATCACAGCATAACAGCTCCAGACTTTCTCATTTTGTAATTAAAGAAAGCCTGGATTTTTAGGTCTTGCTGTGAAGATCACAGTATGTGTATTTATGAGTCTGGCATATCCCTCTCACTTACTAGCCTGGTTGCAATTTTTTTATCTTCTCATGAGCTCAGAGCTGATAATTCACAGTGTTCGTGATGCTGTGAAGGGACCTAGTTCCTTAAAAAGCTGACCTTGGAATCAGTTTTGAGGGACAGGATCTAAGACAGAGGGAAGACAGGTTGTGAATCTCAGCAAGCTATGACACATGGATTCGTCTAAACAATCCACATTGGATCTAAAGTATAGACACCTCTGACATCTGAGTTAGCCAACATAGATTTCCTTTATGGCCAAGAGAGAGAATTATACTTCTTATACCAACTTAAGATACAATAGATATCAGGTTATATGTTTTAGACTAACTTACACATCTAAACAGGTTGCAAGAATACTGACTGAAAATTTTCTTTTCCTTGAATATTAAGATCATCTACAGTTGTTGACTGAAACGTGGGTGTTTCTTCTGTAGACCTCCAGATTCCTGCTAGAGTTTAGTATGGCCAAGGAAACCTGCATCCCTACTTTGTGCAAGCATGGCATTGCTAAATGATCTGCGTGACACAAACTGCATTACATGACAGTTTCCCAGATATTTCAATGAAGGTAATATGTTTTCTGGACATTTTAATCCTATTTCCTGTTCCTTGTGCCATTTTCTCAGTTGTAAAAGAGAAAATTACCTTTTTATTTGTAAAACCATAAGAAAAGGCCAAGTTAATTTAGATATTTTCATTCCTTGCCAATTACCCAAAATGTTAGAACACTTAGTGTTTTTCCTTCTACACTCTCTTTCAAAGGTTCCTCTCAATTTATAAAAAATCCTCCCATATTATACATAAGTTCCCCCTACTAGAATGCAAGGACTAAGAACACATGTTAAAAGAATGAGTTTGTATTCCATCTTTTTACTTTTTCCATCATTATATGATCAATATCTAAAGAGGTCCTTTAAAAAGCCAATTTAATTATATTTCCTGTGGGATCATTTTAAAAATTGGACGTGTTCAACATCAACATTCAAAGAAATGTTTGATTTAGGTTGTCAAAACAATGACAGGAGTGACAGAATCTTCAGCTTAGCTTGCATTAAACTTTTTTAAGTACCCTCTGGAGATTCACAAATGTATGTAGAAACAAGAGTAAAATGGGATTTACCAAGAACCATTAATGTTAATTTTCTAAGTGAAACCTCTCAGCTACTGTCAGTTACACCATCTGTAGATAAGTATTCTAGTGGGGATCAGGCTCATCCAGGACATATATGTAACAATGTAATAAAATCTGTATGTGATCTACTGTGCTCAAGTGACAATCTCCAAGATTGTTACTCCTAGTAAGCCTTTCCAGCAAAACCCTGTTCATTGCCATAAATTACCACATTCAAAAGTAGGAACAATTTGTGATACAGACTTCACCCCAATTAAAGTTTCTTCAGCAGAACTACTTTTACATGACTACACAAAGGTGAGAAAGGTGTCACGCTCCCTCCCTAGACTGACAAGAAAATAAATTGCTTGTAGGAAATTAATTTCTTAACAATAAGTTAATCTATTTTGAAGGGGGTGAGCATTTGACTTTTCTAGATTCAACATTTTTTTGATAGATCAAGCCCAAATAATTTAAAATTAAGCTCTACTTAAGTTAAAATCCCTGCCAGTTGCTTATTTTCCTTATAGGGGTTGCTTCCCCTCAGTTCTTTTCTTTTTTTTTTTTT